>PVIA01003823.1:0-82884 GCA_004024845.1 Tonatia bakeri
TTTTATTCAAAATAAGGCACCTGATGGGGTTGATTGGTTGCTTCTAAATTTACTGGAAACATGGGGGGAGAAAATGATGAACATACAGCTTTAACTTACTGGCTAAGGTCTGTGTAACAGACCTGAAATTGTCTCCGTCTGTCCTAAAAGAAACCATCACCCTGTGTGACCACGGGTCCTGTATTTCTGAAAATCAAACCCAAAGTCTCATCCTGCAAGAGGCTGAATTACAATACAAACTGTGTCCCCAAACTCCTGGAGATCTCTATTACTCAAGATTGGGCATTGATTGGGAGGGAAGAAGAGCCTGCCATTGGCAATGGGACATGGGTACATTCCAGTAAAGCTGGGATGTTGGACCCTCGAATTCTGTGAAGCCTCCCGCAGTGGAAGCAGCCCTCCCACTCCTGCCTGAAGACATTGGTTTCACCTCGCCCGGAGAAACTACAACGGCCTGTGAGGAGCTGCTGACCCTTCTCAGGAGCCGTCCTCATCGCATCTCTGCTTCTAAATCTACAAATACGCTCCAGCCCCATCAAGCCTCAAACAGTAAAACAATGTCTGACCTTAAAGCAGGTATGATGCATACCAAATCGCTGATTTTGCCAACAATGACCCCATTGGCCTAGGAGTTGAGACAACCAGCTGGTCACTTTGGGATTCTCGTGCTAGTGAATCAACAAGCGAAGAATGAGGTGACTGTAGAGGCTGGGTGATCAATCCTGACAATCAAGGAGAGTCTAATATGCTGCTATATAAGGGGTGTCGGGAGGAATGCACTTGGAATGCAGGAGAACCCTGAGTTACCTCTTAGTCGTCCCAGGTCTGTGAATAAAGTCAAACACAGTCTATAATAACTCAGTGCCGTCGAGTTGCTCTGACACCTGAGGAGTGAAGGTCTGAATCATCCAGCTAGCCAGGGACCCACAACAGACTGAAGTGTTCCCTGAAGTCAGAGAAAACCGGGAATGGGGAGTGAAAGACAGCAGTTATAAATAACGGATATGATCACATACCCATTTACAAAGATGAGGACTACAGCAGCTATGAATAGCACATCTTGGTTTTGATATGAGTATCTCTGTGGGCGTAACATAAAATTTTTTTATCTAATAATTTAAGCTACAGGATGTCAAAGGGAGAGGGTGAGTCAGCTAGAAGAACAATGAATATCACCCAAAGCTGGCCTTTGTATCCTTTTTTGGGGAAAGGGTTGGCAAAGGTTAACATAGCAAATAGTTGCCTAATGTAATACAATGTAAAGCAATATGACTTTGTAAATTTTCTAATTTGAAAAGATTGGGCTGCGGTAGCTTTGTGATGAGTCAACTTGGCCAGGCAAAACTGTTTCCCAGAATTTCCTTCTTTGTATATTTCCAGTTACAGTGGCCCAGAAGAGACATTTCTTTACAAGATTTGGAGGGCAGAAGTGAGGCAGTAGCCATTTTATAGTTTATGACAGAAGGTTCAGCAGCTGCTTTTGTAGTTCACACACCTTATCACTTAGGTATTGGCTCATGTTGCTGACAGAGGCAGCAGGTGGGTCTGAAACTGCTCCACCTTCTCCTGGACACTGTTGTAGCTTCTCTGACTCCTGGGCCAGTAGCACTGGGCACCACCATGGGTGCAGCTCCTTCTGCAGAGCACCCACTTGATCAAGGTGGGAAGCAGTGAGAATTGACAACAGCTCCCAGCTCACTAGTTCCATCTCATGCTTATGGATCCAGCTTGAGTTCATTGTTCTAGCTCATGCTCCCAGCTTGACCTTACTCTCCCTGACTACCACATGTTTTCCCTATCCAAATGCCTCCCTTGCAGACTTAAAGCTCCAGCATTGGATGTGAAAAAGTGTTTAAGCTGATCCCTCCATCGCTGAAGGCCACATCCCTGTAAACAAATTCCTTAACAGTCATTCACTTCTCTGATTGAGCTATGACTGGGGCAGGCCTTCTAATTAACTTATAACCATATCCTTTGTTTTTGTTTTCCTCATGTAGTGCTTCTTTGGTAGTAGAAATAATACCTCGCTATTATTCAAGTAGTAGTTAACAGTAATATAATAACCCCTGAGTCTTAGTGCCCAATTCTGTAACATGGGGATAATTTTCTCCATGTAAGGACCCAACATGAAAACAGAAATTATAAATATAAAACGTACTATATCTAGTAAGAGCTCCAAAATGATAGCTATCTTTTTGCAAGTAATAAATGAGTGTCTCTTTAACAGTTAATATTTCTAAAACTCTCTTACCATGCGTTTGATTCTCTAACACTCGTGAAAGGAAAGTGGCGCAGGTAAGCACCATGATCGGTATTATCATGGCCCTTGTTATTGTTGCCATTTTACAGGTGAATATGACAATGTCTTCAGGGGCTCACATGATAGTTGGCCAAGGGTCTTTGACTCCAAGGGGCAGAGATAGAACTTCCTAAACTCTTACAGAGTGTTCTTCCTACACTTAATGCAAACCCCTTGTTTCTTTTGATGCTGGAAAATGCAGAAAGCTGAAACAAATGTGTTGGTTCTCTTTCTCTTCCATCTGCCGTGCATCCCAATGCTCTTGGCTTTGGTGTGCCGTTTCGGTCACATTTGATGTCGCTGTGCAACATCTTTTTTCTGTCAAGTCTTGGCTTCAAACACTCCACTGCCAGTTCAACTTGTGAAAAGTTGGAGGGAACACATTTTAAGCATTCCACAAGCACTCTGCTGAAAAGAAAACCACTATTTCTAATGAGCATTTGAGAGTGCAGTGGATTGCAGAAACTGTTTTCTAAGATCTGTCACAAATGATTTAGTTTTATTAGTTTTAATGGCCCTCAGCTACAGGCATGGGATATAAGTGGAAATTAAGATATTTTTCATGAGATGAAAATAGATTTCAATCAAAGAAAGTGTTTTTATTCCCCACCTCTTCCCATTTGCTTATTTATATTATTTATTTATGTATGTATTTTTCTTCTGCAGATGGTTTTGGTTAAAAGGAAACCACTGTAAGAGGTGAGAACACAGGGATTTTCTCCCATGAGAACAAAGCTCTCCTTTTATTGGAAACCTCTCTGTTAATTGTGTATAAGCTGGTCGGTTTGGCAAGCTCAAGGGCAGGGCAGCACAGAAAGGCGCTAATGTGTTAAATTGGAATTTTACCCTGGGTAGAAACAGGAGTGAATATTTTTATTCATAACTAAGGCTTTGTCTTCCATGATAGCAGGCGCAGAAACAACCAGGAAACTCACAGATTGCTTCTAATTCATAAAGCTTCTGACTAGCTGCTTCTGCTTTCGTATACTGTAGCTTTTCTCCGGGAGCTTCGTTTTTCCTCGCCTTTCCTCTTGCTCACCACTCACCGAAAAGGCTGTAGTCTGAACAGGTCTGTATGTTTTATTCTGTATAAACGAGTTAAGTGCACTTCTTAAATGGCTGAGTGGTTTGGGCAGTGCGTCCTCATCACTCATTTGTGAGTGAGGTGGGCTGGCGAACGGGGTGGGTGACGAATGTGAGATTCTCTGTCACAACAGCTGTGTTCTAGCATTTCTTCATCCTCCACGCCAAGGCAAGTATGGGCTTCAAATGAGAGCCAACAAGATTCTGAATGAGGGAACCTGGAGTACACACTGCCTCTGCCATCCATTCACTACCTTTGTAACCTCAAGCAAGTCATTTCAATTTCCTGTGTCATTCTTCCCATGTTTGCCGAGTATAGATCTCAGAAAGCATAGACTAGGATTACACATGTGCAGCAAACAAACAAGCAAAAACATCCCTGCCTTCAAGGAGATCACTATCAAGTGTAGGAAGATAACTGTTAAGCAATAGATTTAACATGGCATTAAATCATGTTGTACACTGGAAGGTAATAACTATTGTATTGTATAAGTTGCTAGGGCTGTGACAAAGTACCAAAGATAAGGTGGCTTAAATAATACGAATTTATTTTTTGTAATTCTGGAGTTCAGAAGTCCGAGATCAAAGTATTAGCAGGGCTGGGTTCTTCCGAGGCCTTCTTCCTTGGCCTGTGGATGGCTGCCTTCTCCCTGTGTCCTCACAGGGTCTTCCTCTGTGCGTCTCTGTGTCCTAACCTCTTCTCCCAAGGACTCCAGTCATCGTGAATTGGGGCCTACCCCAATGGTCTCATTTTAATTTGTTTGCCCCTTTGAAGACCCTGTCTCCAAATATAGTCACATTCTGAGGCACTAGGGATTAGGGCTTCAATATATGAATTTGGGGAGGGGTGCAATTCAGTCCTTAACAATTATTATGAAAAGAAAAAAAGTTTGTGAGAAGAGAGAATGCTGGAGAGTGGTTCCACATTGATGGGGATTTTGAGGGCAGGCTTGACTGAAATGATGCCATATGCACCAGCTGAGAAGGGGGTGAAGTGTGGCCACTGTGGATAGCAGGTAGGAGTATGATTCACCAAAGGGAACAGTTAATCCAAAGGTCTTGAGGCAGAAAAATCCAGGATACCTGAAGGTCAGTGGGGTGGCCAGCATGATTATAAGAAAGAATGGAGATGTGGCCATTGACAGAGCAGGAGCACAGTACCTTTGAGGGTAGGATGGTTTGTTGAAAGAAACTGAGCTTTCGCTTTGAGAAGATTGAAGAACCAAAGGAAGTTCTGAGCAAAGGACTGGTCTGATCAAACTCACTCACTCATCTGCTATTTTGAGAATAGATTATAGGCCAGAATTATTCAACATCAGCACCATTGACATTTTGGGCCAGGCAATTCTTTGTTGTAGGAGACTCTCCTATGCACCACAGGCTGTTTAGCATCGTCCCTTACCTCTGCACACTAGATGCCTGCAGACAACTGTCCCCTGGGGGAGAAACGATTACTCTTGTTTGAGAACCACTGTTGTAGGTGAAACAGAGGAAAAACTCAAAGACCAACTTGGAAGTCATTGCAATAATCCTGGCTAGAAATAATTATAATAACCTGGGTCACAATTGTAGCATTTTGGGTATTTCAAAGGTGAAGCCAACCCATTTTGAAAGTCACCAACAGAATGGATGTGTGGTATGAGACAGAATTAAGATGTCTCTGAGGCGTATGCCCTGAGCCATGACCAGAATGGATTTACCTCACACTCAAACAGGGAAAACTGTGGTGAGACAGGCTCGGATAGAAACAGAGACCCTTCATTCAAGGGAATGGGAGGGAAAGCTACACATGCAGATGAAGCATGTGAGTTTGTGAAAACTTCTTCTAATTTATTTTTCTTTGTGATGTAGGAAGGAAGATCATCATCACCTGAGAGTAAGATTGAGACAGGGAGTGTTGAAGGTTTAGGATAAAAGACAAGAGGTGGAATAGAATTCTAGGAGAGTATTTTTTTAATACTGTATACTACTGTAATTCTGAACACATGGATTACAATAACCTTAGTAAGTGTTAAGGGTTACTTCTAATGACATAATTAACATTTGTGTGATTATTAAACCAATAAACCCAGAGCCAATAGGATTTTTTATTTATTTTCTACTGTCCTGAACTAAACACACTGTGTGTGTGTGTGTGTGTGTGTGTGTGCGCGCAATAGCCAAAACAGACTCTGTTCCTCTGGAAGTATATTTACTTGCTTAGGGAGAACCAATGGGTTAGATCAGGGCAAAACCATGCTTAAGGCCATTGTCTCAGATCTCACGAGTACTAATAATTAAAAACTATCTCCAAGGAACAAATCATCAAATCTGGAGAGTCATTGGTTTCCAATACATCTGAGAGAGAACTGCATTTGAATCAGATTCATGTCACTACTCTCCCCACCCCCCTCACTGAGTTTCCATTACTATTGATTAGCAAAGATAATTTATTTTATTGAATGCTTCTGAAAATTCTGAGCTCCACTTAGATCACACTCTTCTTTGGTTGCAAGACCATTCTGCACTAGCCTTCTTTCTGCTGCTCAGGAACACCAACCACTTCCCACACCAAGGCTTTTGTACAGTATGCTCTTTGCTGAAACCGTCACTTATCCAAAAACTCTTATCTAACAATACCTATGTTCCAGGAACTGCCTAGTCTACATTATAAATATTAACTTATTTAATCTTCACTAGCCAATAGAATTATTCACTAGTCAATAGTTAAGTGAGGTGTCACTTTTTGGCAAGGAAATTTAAGGGAAAAAAATTCTTGTATTGTTTCTTTTCCTTTCAACCTGCTGGAATTAGAGTGTTCTGAGGTCCTATGCAGTGACATAGCCAAAAGATAGAAGGAGCTTGTATCTCAAAATCAATACATGGAGATACAACAATAACTGTATTGGGTCATTACTTGAAAGTGATGAGTTTCTATTTCATTAAATCTCTAAAATTTTAGCATTTATTTGTTACAGCAACTAGGATTACTAATATAAAATTCTTCACATGGGTGACTCTTGTAAAGGTGTCTGCTTGAATGTTACCCCCTTATAGAAAGAAGCCTTCACTGGACACTCAACACATGTTAGATCTCCTATCTTGCGGCAACTGGGTATCTCTTTTACTACATCTCAGAAGTTTTTAATTAGCTGGTGTGCACTACCACTGACACTACACAACTTCTTCCAGTGTGCTGACTGCTGTAGCCCCTTGTGTCTAGAATATTGTAGGGAACATAAGATGTGTTCAATAAATAGTTCTTAAAAGAAGAATTACTTATAATTCTCTACCTGTGTATTCTAGATACATTCACAATGAAATCATAAGTTGGATATTCTGTGTATACTGTTTGTCAATAACCTTTGCATTTGTATGCCTGAATTGCCCATTCCCATCCTTTTTCTCCTACTCAAGCTCCTTTACTTAATATCTTCCTTGTGGAGCAATAGCTGAAAATTAACTTGAATATTCACTAGCAGTATTTCATTGCTCATGGGAAATCTGAGGGCCAATGAAGAATAGACATTTACTGTATAAGGTCTGCCATTCACTGAGCTTTCACATACATTATTTTATTGCATATGTATGGCCAGTCGTGTATATAGAATGTATATGTAACTGTCCCAGTTTGCAATGAAAAAAAAAAAAACAACAACTGAGGCTCAAAAAGCCTAAGTTCATATGACTTCCAATTGCCACTTTTTCCCTTGAGTCTCTAGGATCCTTACTTGTGCCTAAATTATGTGATGGTTGGCCATATGTTTGAGAAAAACATATATTCAGAGGAGCCCAACCCCTCTGCGGTTTTCTTGCTTCTAAAGAATTTAATTTATCTCAGGCTCTGGCTTCTGACACATTAAGCTCATAAGAATTTAGCTTTCTGTCTTGACTATTTAAAATTTTCCCTTTATTATTAGTACTCAGCAATTTAATTGTTATTTAGTGTAATTCTCTTTGCATTTCCCCTCTTTCATGTCTATTGGTCTACTTGAATATGTAGTTTTATATTGTTTCGTTACATTTGGAAATTTTTGGCTGTTTTTTTTTCCTGTGCTCCCTTCTCTTCCCTGTATTCCAGTTACACTGTTGTTAAACTTCTTGGTGATGTCCCGGAGGTTACTAAGTTTCTCTCAATTTACTTCAGTCCTTTTTCTCTTTATAGTGTGTGTGGTTTTAATTGTAATATTATTATTTCTTATCTTTTCTTCTGCAATGTCTAACCTACTATCTAGATCATCAAGTAAACTTTTATATTTCAGGTATATGTATCAAATCTAGATGATTCTCCCCTGGTCTTTTAAAAATAGTTTTCTCTTCATGTAACACAATAGTAAACAAACAAACAGACAGACAGACAGACAGACAGACAAACAATCCAATTAAAAAATGGGCAGAGAGCCTGAATAGACACTTCTCCAAACAGGACATGTAGATAGCCAGCAAACATATGAAAAGATGCTCAAGTCACTAATTATCAGAGAACTGTAAGTTAAAACCACAGTGAGATATCACATCACACCTCTCAGAATAGTTATCATCAATAAATCAACAAGTATTGGTGAGGATGGGGAAGAAAGGGAACCCTCATGCACTATTGATGAGAATGCAGATTGGTGCAGCCAATATGGAAAACAGTATGGAGTTTCCCCCCAAAAATTAAAAATACAACTGTGTTACGACCCAATGATTCTACTTCTGGGAATATTTCTGAAGAAATTCAAAACACTAATTTGAAAGAATATATACACTCATATGTTCATTGACGTGTTATTTACAATAGTCCAAGTGCGCATCAGTAGATGAGCGGATAAAAAACTTGATACATTTTCACAATGGAATACTACTCTGCCATAAAGAATGAAAATTTATAATTTGTAGCAGCATGGATGTTAAGTGAAATAAGTTAGAGAAAGACTAATACCATATTTCACTTATACAAGTGTATGTGAAATTTAAAGAAAAAAATAAATGAACAAACAAAACAGAAACAGACTCATAGATGCAGAGAACAGGCTGATGGTTGCCACAGGGGAGAGGGGTTGTGGAACTAGGTGAACAGGGGGAAGGAATTAAAAAGAATAAATTGGTAGTTATGAAACAGTCATGGGGATATACAGTACAGCATAGGGAATATACTGTATTTTGTCACGTATAATGTGCTCCCATGGGTAATGAACACCATGCACACCCATGCTTTAGGCCCAAACTTTCAGAAAAAAATCTTTTGTTTCAATTTTTTAATTCAATTTTTAGTTATTTATATTTAAATACTTGTTTTCTGTATTATAAAGGAATTTTAGTATTTATTTTTTAACATATTACAGTACAAGAAATTTTATATAACAAATAATTACAAAACACAAGAACAGATGCAAAGTATTTCAGGTACTACCCATGTATAATGAGCTTCCTCATTTTTCCCTCAAAAATTTGGTCAAAAAGGTGTGCATTATCTGTGGTGCAATACAGTAGTCAAAAGTATTATAATAACTATGTATGGTACCAGCTTGGTACTGAAAGTACGAGGGGAAATATAAAGTATATAATTGTCTAACCACTATGTTGTGCTCCTGAAACCAACACAAAACAAAATTGAATGCAAACTGTAGTTTAAAAATTTAAATTAAAAAATATTTCCACTTTCATTGGGTTTATGTTTTCCTTTAAATTCTTGAATATATTATAATAACTGTTTTAAAGTCCTTATAGCTAATCCCATCACCAGCAATAGTACATACTTTTCTGCAGATGGATTTTTGTTGGATTTTGTTGTGTTCTTTTAACAAATGTTGACTTTGCAAGTGCTGTGTGATTTATTTTAAATGGCCTTGATCTCCTAAGCTTCGCTTTAATTTTTGTTAGGCATATTTAACTAATGTAGCTTTTATTCCGAGGTAGTTTCAGTCTTTCTGTGTGCCGAATGGAATGCTCCAGGTGTTCAAAATGTCCTTTCTTTTTGTTTAAACAGAGCTTGACTGTCTCCCAATTGTTTGTGAACTCCAGTTCTCCAACCCATGAATAGTTGTTCTAATACAAAGAAGTGTTCTTTGCCCCTAGATTCTACCCCTATACTTGCAGTTTGGTGTTTAGCCAGATTTAAAGGATCTTTAATGCAAATGTTTGAGCGCTCCTCACTTTAACATTTTGCCCCACAAATTCCAGCCACTTCAGATTCAGATGTAGTCTTTTCAACTCAACAAAACTACCGTATTATGTTATATTGGGTATGCCTTTCCTGTGCTGGGGTTGGGTAAGTGAGCTTAGGTTGGAAAAAAACACTAGCACAGTCAGTTAGCTTACTTGGAGCTTCTCTTCTTTCAGAGATCAGAATTCGGTACTTTTCGTTGCCTAATGTCTGAAAAGAGTCCTTGGACACACTTTGTCCTATTTCCTATTGTTGCTGTGGGAGGCTTAGCCCAGTACCAGTCACACTGTAGTGGCTAGAAGGAGAATCACCAGTGTGTATTTTTAAGGTTGTATAGTCGCCTTGAATATTTTCTTCAGGCGATTGTAAGGCTTAAACAATGACAGAGTAGCCTGGATTGCCTTTCCACTTGGTATTCTATAAGAGCCCAGAATCCTTAGCAAAACAGAAAATACTCAAATACTGAGGTCTTCTACCTCCCCACAGACACTTCAGGAAACCAACCTACAAAGCACAACTGGGAAGTTTTTCGATGATAAGCAGCTTGCATCAGTATTCAGAATTCTAGAAAACATCTATCTTAGCATTTCTTTTTTGCAGCCAAGTAGCCCACTTACTTAATCAATGTCTTCATCTTTTCAGTTTATTATTTAAAAGCTTGTAAAAAGTTAGAGTATGCAAGTATTTTGCTTTCAAATGCAATCACTAGGGTGATACTTCAAGAATCCATTGCATTTGATAGAATGACAGAAAGTAAAATTAATGTCTTTCTCTATAGTTTTCTTGAAAGGAGAGATATAATTCCATTATTTTACTTGGACCATCAATACATTCATTTTTTCTTTCATTTTAGGTTTATTCAAATTAACATTATCAGTAATAAGTCAGATTTTTAAAATTTTCCAGAGGGTGTTATATCTATAAAAATTTCAGATAAATAAACTTATCTTTCTCTGAAATGATTTTTATCTATCTTATTGGTGTTTGAAATTAAGCCAATGTTTTTAAAACAAAACAAAGCAATCTCAAAAACCAAGTGTTCCCATATGACTTCAATGGGAGTCATTCAAACAATATTGCCTAACATTCTGAGAAATAGTCAAGATTAAGATCTGACTTTGTATTTAAATTGCTGTATGATTTCAGGTTAATTGTTTAACCTTCAAAGGTTTCATCTTTTGAAATGAAGGCCTCACAGATAAAGATTTAGTAACACAATAAGGAAAACCACGAAGTGTAATGTAATAGGAGGGGTCACCACCTGTCGTAGTATAGTTTTCCCAGAAGCAGACCCTGAGATAACACTCTCCCCACAAGGGCTTTTCTGAGGAAATACTCCCAGGAAAACCTAGCAAGGTAGTGTGAGTTTAGGACAGGGCAGGAAAGAATGTCACAAGACCAAGTGATTTCAAGCAAGAATCCATTGAGGACACTCTAGCTTTAATTTAATATCTGAATTTGTGTACTTGTAACCAAGGAGCTGGGCTTTGAAATTCCTGCACGAGTGATTGGCTAAGAGCCATCAAAGGCAGATGGAATCTGCAGAGCACTTCTGAGCACCTGTACCTCCCAGCCAGGTGCGGCGATAACCCAAGAGCCCCCTCGAAAGTGAGTCACAGGTGCACTCTGTCAGAAACAAACCCTACGGAAGCCAGGACAGAGCACAGTAGCTGTGCAGAGGATCCGAGGAGGTCTCCACAGATCAGACAATGTCCACTCTGTCACATTTAGTTCTTTGCTTATTTCAGACCACCAACTCCTTCAGATTGTCATTTTTGCAGTACCCTTATTTAGCTTTTAATGTTCTTCAATATTTATTATGTATTTTGATAGTCAGAATAAAGATTTAGTCCTACTTGTGGAAATTTGGAATAAAAACCAGAGAACTGTTTACATAAAAGAAAAGTTTGTGGAGATTCCAAGTAACCAACTGTATCTCCTAATAATAAATTCATGGCATTCTCTCTCTTTCCTAATACAGCAACATGATATATACATAAACACACAAATATGTATTTACTGTCATAGTTTGTTTATATATTTGTTATATAAATATAATATATATTATATAATTTAAATTATAATACATATAAAATAGGTATTCCCAGACATAAAATTAAGTTAAAAATGCACAATTACTAATTATATCTCATGTAATATATATATATATTTGATATATGATGTTTCATTCATATGTTTTATGTTTTTAAAAATTTTTGTTCAGTTACAGTTGTCCCACCTTCCTCCCTCCCATTGTTCTCTCCTGCCCCATCCCCTACCCCAGCTCTCATAGTCAACCCCACCCTTTGGTCAACTGTTTTACCATACCCAAATGGACTATGGAATTGCTATATGTTTTCATTCATTATTTAGAGTTATTGATAGTTTGTGAACTCTATGCATTCCATGTGGGAATGCCATTGTTTTCATTAGTTGTCCTTTTAAAATCCAAATGTAAAGCACATAGGAGAAGAAATAGATGTAAGTTTTCCAATCATTAGTTAAACCTCTAGTTTATCATCCCTTTCTAATATAGGAAGGATAAGCTGTTAATAAGTTTTTTTATCACAATCCAAAATTCAATCATATTTAATGAAAAGAAGGGTCATTCTTCACTTTTACATCACTCATAAGACTTTCATAAGTAGTCTTTTATTTATTTTTCCAAGTGTTCAGCAAAGTGTGTAAAGTGCCACTGGGTCTTTCTTTTCTTTAAAAGTCCTACGATACTTTTCTTGACTTACCTTAAACACCATCCGTGGAAGTAGAATGATTATTCAAAACGAGTCTGGCAGACTCCAATCCCACTGTAATCCCTATCTAGTTCATTTGACGGTGCAAAGTGTATCAAGATAAGGAAATTATTGAATATACAAGAAGGACTGTATTCAATTCTGATGTCATTTCACAACTTTTTAAACTAAAAGAGCAAGTTATAACATAGGTATAAAGTCGGTAGTCTTGGCATCAGAACACTGAGTCCTCATCTCAGTGACAGTCATTCCCAAGTGATACAGCTTCAGCCAATTGTCCTGAATCTGACTAGCCTGCAAGAGGAGGACAGATATTATCCCTGAAGATGGTTGGAAAGGTGAATGAAGTGCCGAAGAAGAAGCATCTCTATAATCTAAAATACATGCTAAGCATGTAATATAACAAATGTATGTGGTGGGGTGCTTACATCTAATTTATAGATTCCATACTGACAGTCCTAGTATTAGCTGGTCATGTTAAAAATTAAAAATAGTGTTCTCACTTTTCTCCAACATTAACTCATACCCAATATTGTGGTCTAGGAAGACTAATAAAAACAAGATTAAATATCTTTTAAAAAGATAAAATGGTCTCAATTGGATTAGCAAATAATGGAAAAGCCTATAGTGTGTTTGTGTGTGTGTGTGAGAAAGAGAGCTGTCAACTAAGTCTTTGAATTTCATAAAATGTCACTTCTCCTTTTAAATCTGGCTATTAGTTCTTCATTCCTAATAGGATGAGAATAATTAAAATATCCCAAGAAATGTTGTTACTGTATTTTTAAAACAGATGGGAATTAAATCAAGCGAAAAGCTTAAAAGATAATTTCTTCTAGTAAGACTTAATGTCAAGGTTCACACACCAAAAGGTCAGGATAAAGTCTGTGCAATCTTTTGGATTTCTTAGCAACTCACGTGCTCAAATCAGTTAAATTTGTATATCATCAGTCACTTAATGGTCTCTTAGTTTAAAAACAAAATTCATTCAAAACTTCATGATTTCAAGTTGCAACAGCCAGTTTGTAGAAACCAAAATAGTTACTTGCAAGTTGTGTAAATAATGTCTTATCAAACTAAGTAACAGCAGAAAAAAACATTGGAGAAAAATGCACAAGATATTAAAAAGAGACCAAATAACATGACTCACCAGCTTTATGGATCTTGAACAAAGTAAATCCATTCTGCACTGTTTCTCCATCTGAAAGATAAAATAAGTGGCCTTAGTTATATATAAGTAAATTTCTAAATTTAATTATCTATAGAGAAATATATCATGACCTGTACACACATAATTAAAGCTTATTCTTTATGTGATTTGAAAAGCATGAAAAATATTTTCTTTTTTTTTTGTTCTTCCTTGTCATCTATCTTCAGCATTGTTATTCAGAGGTTAATCTTTTATGTACTACATTTTGTTTATACAAAATCAATGACTATTTTACCAATAAAGCTAATTTTTAATCATTGTCATATCCGAAAGAGTAGAATTTCAGGTAATGAGAGATCAGAGGGTAGAAGAGAGAATACCTTTTAGGAGAGTAGGCTTTTAATGGGGAAGTGGCGGCCGATTCTAAAAACTCATGTGGTGACTTTAGACCTTGATAGAATAACTGCTACTAAGTCAGTCCTCTTGCTATAAACAACTACAAAGCTCCAAAAAAATATGTTATGTGACAGTTTTAAGATGTTGCTAACACGTTGTACAAGCCTGTGATCCATGGGAAAAGGGCGGCCCCTGTGATAGCCCCAGTTTGTGTGCTGCAAGAAATTTCCAGATTATGGTACACAGGGAGGTAACACAGGTAGATTGTTACCTACCGCTAATCTTAGAAGGAATAGAATAGGGTGTAAGGCTGCTAAGGTGGCTGAAATTTGTAGGAAAGGGTAACAGGGGAAAGAGATAAGTGCAGAGAAGATGCTTTGGAAATTTGTACAGGTGACCACGTATTCAAAGCTGTGACTACTAAGGGTCAAACTTCAAGGGGTTCATCAGAGAATAGATACTGGGAATTGGTGAGATGACCAGATATTCAGAAGTCACATAGTGCTGGAAAACAGCCATTCTGGTCAGCCAGAGTAGACAGACCTCACTGAATAGTCTGGGTTTTCAATTAAGATAGCAAAAGCCACAAGAGAATAATTTAACTCTAGACTAAGAACTTTTTTAGGCCCACCGAAACAATGACTATAATGAAACCTCAAAGGATAAAGCTCAGACACCAGGAAAAAACATCGTCTGCCAGAAGAAAACAATACTCCCTGAAAGACCACAAAATCTCAAATATCAAAAAATATAGCATCTATGATATCCTTCATATAATAAAATAGAATAAGCAGATATGTAAACAATCAGAAAATAATGATTTAAAATGAGCAAAAATGTAGTCAATAAAAACAATAAAGAGGTAATAAAAATGTTGAACTTAGAAACAAGGACTATTCAAAATAGCTATTATACATTTCCTTAAGGATTTATTTGACAAAGGAGTCAGAAGCACAAAATGAAATGAAAATAGCCTCTCCTACAAATGCTATTGGGAGATCTGGACAATTACATGCAAAAAAAAAAAAAATGAAACTTGACCACCAACTTACACCTCACACAAAAATAACCTCAAGATGGATAAAAGACTTAAATATAAGTCATGATACTATAAGTCCCTGAGGAGAACATAGGAAAGATAATCTCAGACATTCCACCCAGCAATATTTTTACCAATATGTCCCCTAGAGCAAGGGACATAAAGGAAAGAATAAACAAATGGGACTTCATCAAAATAAAAAGCTTCTGCATGGCTAAAGAAAACATCAGCAAAATGAAAAGGGAACCAACTGTATGGGAAAATATATTTGCCAATGATACCTCTGTCAAGGGTTTAATCTCCAAAATATATAAAGAACTCACATGATTCCAATCCAGGAAGACAAACAACCCAATTAAAAATTGGGCAAAGGACCTGAACAGACACTTTTCCAAGAAGCACATACAGAGTATGGAATTTCCTCAGAAAACTAAAACTGGAACTGCCTTTTGACCTGCAATTCCACTGGTGGCATTATACCCTAAGAATTTTGAAACACCAATTTAAAAGGACCTATGCACCCCAATGTTCATAGCAGCACATTTTACAATAGTCAAGTGTTGGAAGCAACCTAAGTACCCATCAGTAAATGAGTGGATCAAAAAACTGTGGTACATTTACACAATGGAATACCATGCAGCAGAAAAACATGGAGCTTCTACCCTTTGTGACAGCATGGATGGAACTGAAGAGCATTATGCTAAGTGAAATAAGCCAGGTGGTGAAAGACAAATACCATATGATCTCACCTATAAGTGGAATCTAGTAAAAAAAATACACAAACAAGCAAAATATACACAGAGACATTGAAATAAAAAACAAACTGATAGTAACCAGAGGTGTGTGGTGGGGTGTATAATGGGGGAAAAGGGAAAGGGTCTTCAAAGAATATGTATGAAGGACACATGGAGAACGCCAAAGGGAGTAGGATCAAGGGTGGAAGGTGGTGATGGGTGGGAGGGGGAGGGAGTGGTGGCAGGAAAATGGAGACAACTGTACATGAACAACAATAAAAAGAAGAAAATATTTAAAACATCAAAAAAAGTTTAAAGGAAAAGGTGGATATGGTCAATAAAGAGATGAAGAATATCAGCAGAAAAATGAAAATGTTCTAGAGAAACAAATGGGGATTCTGGAACTGGAAAGTATAGGATCTGATATGAAAATGTCAACAAGTAGGTTTGATAGAATATTTCCAACCAAAGAAGAAGAGAGATCAGTGAAACCGACAGGGTAAGAGAAACTGTACAAACATCACTTCAGAGAGAAGAATGTCTGAAAATAAGAGAAGACTCTGGAGACGTATGGGTAACTATCAAGTAGGCTCAGATAATTTTAATTAGAGTACACAAGCAGAGACTTTCATAAATACATTCAGTAGAGGGACGAGATGTTGCTCAGTTGATGGAAAATATCAACACCTAGGGCAAGAAAGTACAATGTAATCAGGTGAAGTACACACACGTGGGCACAGACAGGCACAAAACCCATGCACATGAGCATGGCATGCCCAATATGTTTAGAATTAATAGTAAAAAGAAAATGCCAAATAAATACAGAGGAAAAAGACATATTACATGAAGGAGGAAAAAGTAAAATTAATTACCAAATTCCAATTAGAAACAACACAAGGATAGATAATGCAACAATATCTTTAAAATGTTGAAGGGATAAAAATACCTTCAAAATTACATCTTAAAATTGTTGTCTTCAAAAAAGATTCTTCAAAATATCACTTTGCAAAATGAAAGGAGAAATGGAGAAATTTTCAGACAAACAAAAACTGAGAGTTTTTTTTTCCAGTTAGAACTGCTATATAAAACAATGGAAAAGAAAATTCCCCTTCAGGCTGAATAAAATGTATGCCAGATAAAAACATAGGTATAAATAAAGGAATGAAGAACTCTAAATATAATAAATACCTTGGTAATGATAAAATGACTTTTTTTGTTATCTCTAAAAGATAAGCATATAAAACACATATAATAAGGAATTATGATTTAACACATATAAAAGATAAATATATAAAAAGAATTGCACAATGGACAGTAAGGAAGAAAGAGAATGAATGGTGCTTTAAGGTTCTAATCTCTTGTCACTATAACATATCTGAAACTAGATTATGATAAAGAAATAATACACGTGGCCCTGGCTGGTGTAGCTCAGTGGATTGAGCGCGGGCTGCGAACCAAAGTGTACCCAGTTCGATTCCCAGTCAGGGCACATACCTGGATTGTGGGCCAGATGCCACATGAGAGGCAACCACACATTGATGTTTCTCTCTCTCTTTCTCCCTCCCTTCCCTCTCTAAAAATAAATAAATAAATCTTTAAAAAAAAAAAGAAGAAATAATACACGTTTTAAACCCTAGAGCAACTAATGAAAATTACTAAATAAGGACTTATATTAAATTCTTTATTGGCTTATTGATACTAAATAAGTTCATAGATAAAGTATAAATATTAAAGAAAACAATACAAGAGAAGGCAGGAAAATGGCGGAAAAGGAAGAAAGAACCAATAAGACATCTAGAAAAAATAGCAAGATGATATAATTAAGCCCATCATTGTCATCAATTGTGTTAAGTGTAAATGAGTTAAAATACTAATTAAAAAGCAGACAATATCATACATGATAAAAATACTGAACTATATGCTTTCTACAAGAACACACTTAAAAATACACTGATAACTTAAAAGAAAAATGATAGAAAAAGCTATATTAACAAACACTAAATGTAAGGAAGCTAAACTGAATATATCAATATCTGACAAAAGCAATTGAAGATCATGGAATATTATCAGAGGTGAATGATATTCATGATATTAAAATAGTCAATTCATCAAGATGAGATAAGATACTCCTATCAAAGGCTCTCCTATAAATATCAAACAAAATATGAACAAAACTAATTAGAGAAATAAACCTACAATTATATTATCAGTTTTTGTCATTCCTTTTTCAGTAAGGGATGGAATAAATCAGTAAAATATAGAATGTTTAAATAATACCAAAAAACATATTATCAACAGAACTTCACACAAAATTGCAGGCACATATTTTGTCTACATACATATGGAACACTTATGTAAATAGACCATAATCTGAGTCATTGAAGAAGACTTGATATACTTAAAATGGATGAAATTATACAGAGTATGTTCTCTGACAATAACAGAATTAATTAGAAATCAGTAACAAGATACCTAAAAAATTCCCCAAAGAGTTGACAATTAAATACACAAGCACATACAACTCATGGTCAAAGAAAAAAGCACAAAGAAAATTTAAAAATATTTTTAACTCAGTGGAAAAGAAAATGCAAGTATAAATTCATGGGGTATATATAAAGCAATGCTTAGAAAAGTTATAGCTTTAAACACACTAGAAAAGAAAAAATTAAATTTCATATAAATATTCATCATAAGACACTAGATAAAAGAGCACATCAATTTAAAATAAATATAAAAATATGAAAAATAAAAATGGAAATTAGTAAAACAGAAAGCAGACAAAAATAGAAAAAGTAAATAAAATATAAATATATAAAGTTTTTTAATGTTAAACATGAAAGAACTCTAGTTAGACTGATCAAGAACAAAACAGAAAACACAAATTTCCAATATGCAATATAAAAGAAAAGTTTCACTACAGGTTCTGCAAAACTTAGAAGTAAAATAGAGAGATATGATTAATGCCAAAAAATGTGTCAACTTATATAAAATGGATGAACAATTTAAGAGAGCTGCAAATTACCAAAATTGACCCCCAAAACAGAAAATTTGAAAAGGTATCCAGTTAATAAAAAATTGAATTTATAACCAATGAAGGAAGCAGGACCTCTCCATGTCTTGCATGACTCCAACATGGTGCTGATGCCAAGCTCACAAGGGCATTGTAAGAAAAGGAAACTATAAACAAATGTCCCTCCTAAAACAGAAAGGGAAATAAAAGTGCTGAACAAAGTAGTAGCAAAATAAAACCATCAAATATAAAAAGAATGATACAATATGACAAAATGTGATTCATCTAGGAATTTAAGGTTTGGACTAACACTTGGAAGTCAATCAATATAATTCATAACATTATTAGAACAGACAAAAAGCACATGATCTTTTATGATGTAGAAAATTATTTGATAAAAGTCAATATAAAAACTTAGCAACCAAAGGATAAACAGAAAATAACTTGATAGAGAACATCAACAAAAAACCTGCAGCTAAGAAAATACTTAATGAGGAAAAAATAAAGATCTTTCTCTAAACCCAGAACAGTGTAAGAGTTTTCCCCAGCACTGCTTCAATTCAACTTTGTACTAGAGCTCCTAGCCAGAGGGAGGAAAAAGCAATAAAATGAATAGCAAGAATATGAAGACTTCTGTTTTGAGTCAATATAGTATAATAGAGACTGGATTTACCCTCCTACTTGAAACAACAACAAAAAATGAACAAAAAAATATTAGAAACAATGTTTTTAAGACACCGGGCAATAAGGAGAGTGATTTCTATGAGATGAGAAACAAAGTGAGCCCTTCCACTCTCTAGCTTACTGACTTGAGGGTTTCCAGGGCATGACACAGTTAGTGGTAACACAAGTAGAAACCACTGCAACCCAAGTTTAGCAGATGCGGCTGAGAGAGTACAAAGAGAATAAGATAGCTACGAGCTAACCAGACACACTAGCATGTAGGAGACAGCCACACTGAGAGTTCTGGAAATCTCTGAGTATTCAGAAGAGTGCTGACCAGAGCAGTGTGTATGAGGAACCTACCTGAAGCCAAGAGATGATCATCCAAAAGAGTAAGAGGGAATTAGTGTTCACACAGAACAAGCATAGTACCTGTTTTGCAGCCAGTTAGATTGGAAAACCTGAAGTTTACAGCAACATTTTGGGCTAAAAATTAGAGAAGATACTTCAAAGAATAAACACAGATGGCAAGTAAGCACCAAAAGAAAGATGCTTTATATTGTAAGTTATTAGAGAATTGCAAGTTGAAACTACTACACACATTAGAATAGCTAAAATGAAAAGACTGGCCATACCAAGTGGTAGCAAAGATGTGGAGAAACTGAAATTCTCATACATGCTTGACAGAAGTAAAATGGTTCAATTACTTTGAACCAACAAGATAGGTTGGCAGTTACTTTTAAAATGTTAAGAATATGTTAAGTACTATATGACCCAGCCATTCTACTTCGATATGTTTACCCAGTAAGCACCAAAACTTTGGCTATCAAAATTTGTACATACATGCCCCTTTATTTGTAATGGGTGTGAGAAATAGCCCAAAGGTTCATCAACAGGTGAATGAATAAACAAAATGACTCATTCATACAATAAAATACTATTCAGCAAAAAATAAACTGCTCTGTAAAATAAAGTTTTGATACACAAAACAACATGAATGAGTCAGAAATAATTACAGTGAGTAAAGAAATCAGACAGAAAATAATACTTTCTGTATAATTTCTCTTATACAAATTTCTAGAGAATGCAAACTAATCCATTGGGATAATAGTTAGTTTTCTGTAAACAAGCAATTTGGTTCCAGGAGGAACAAAGGCAAGAGAATATAAAAGGCAGGAGGAAATTTGGGGGGCAATGGGTATGTTTACTACCGTAATTGTGATGGTTTCATGGGTGTAAATATTTGTCAAAACTTAGGATAAGAAAAAAAATCTTTGCAACTTTGGAATAGGCAAAGATTTCTTAGAACACAATAAGAACTAACAGTAAATGATAAAATATTAAACTGGACTTCACCTAAATACACTGTATATAAATTTCTTTAATATGTGATCACTTGAAGAAAATATTAAAAGTACATGATTTTTTTACCCAGATATATTACAGGCATTTTTACAGCTCAGTAATAACAGTAAAATAATCTCACCATGTGGGACAATGATGTAAACATTCACTGTAAAAAAGAAAATAACAATGGCTAACAAGCACATAAAAAATTTCAACTGCATTAGTTATTAGGGAAATTAATTTTAAATCACAAGGAAGTGCCTACCAATATATCCTGGAATAACTAAATTAAAAGTCTGGCAAAACCAAGTGTTAATTCACATATATGGAAACTGGAAATGTCATGTAAAACTGATAAGATTAAAAATGGTACTCTGTAGAACATTTGGTCATTTCTCATAAAGTTAAGCATACTCTCAACATATGACTCAGCAATTGCAATTCTAGATATTTATGCACAACAAATACAAATGTAGGTTCATATAAAAAGTACAGAAATGTTCATAGCCACCTTATTCAAAATAGCCACAAAGTGGAAACAAATGGATGTCTATCACCCATGAAAGCACAACTAAATTAGGGTATTTATGGCATACGTATGCAATGGTATACAAACAACTCAGCTATAAAACAAATTTCTCAAAACTACAACATTAGTGAGTCTCACAACTATGTAAGACAAAAAGATACATTCTGTGCTATTTCACTGATATAAATTTATGGAAATATAAAAGTTAATTGTAATAGAGATAATATCAGTTTACCTGGATTGAGTGGCTGAGCAGATTGACTGGAAAGCTACATGAGGAAATATGCTGGGGTGAGGGGAGCACTGTTGGCAGGATGGTTTTATGGGTGTATATTTTTATCAGACTCCTCAGAGTATACATTTAAATGGGTAGTTTTATTGTGTATGAATTATATCTCCATAAATTTTATGTAAAGTTTGAAAAACATTTATATTGAAAGTAGAAATGATAATATTTTAGTGTCAAGTGACATAAGTTGAAAATCTCATCTATCTATCTTGAAACTTTCAAAAGCTTACTAAAGAAAGTTTCTCCACATTACCATATAAATGTTTATAAAAGTTCCATCCCACCCACAGAACCCCAACTTCTTTTCACCTCTGCTACACTAAATCATTCCCAGCAGAGTCAAATAGCAGAGATATGGAGAGTAATACAACAAGCTCTATAATGTACTGTGTAATTGAAATGAACCATAATCACTAATATTAAAGACAGTGAATCATTCTAACAGAGGTATGTTCAGCAAGCAATGAAAAATTATGTGCCAGAAAAGCTAATGCTGGTTTTAGAAATGAACAAATATGAAGGAAAATGGAACCTCACTTGTTATTCATGAAGGTCAATTTAATGTGATTATTTTCCCCCAGCATCACTGTTTTGTATTTACTGTTGTATACCTGAGTGCTATTTTGTAACCTAATAAAAGAATAAAATAACCAGTTGGTTATTATTATTTTTTTTGCTTAGAGCTGAGTTTAAATATCCCCCTAACTAGCACCATGTTACACATCTACTAATTGCAATGAAAACAAGTTGCAACACATCAAAAGTCAAAGGGAGAATGAGGCACTCAACAATTAGATTTTATTTTAGCAATTCAAAGGGAAAGAAACATAAAAGCATAAGTTATTCTTTGGTAAAATATTACTCATCGAAGCTAACTATCACTCACTTGCTGCTATCTCTTCTATAACATTTACCTTTAATGCAAATCTGCTCTGTAGTCTGGAAGAGGATGGTCTACAATTAGACCCTTACATGGTGAGGATGAATGCTGACATTGCAACTTGCTGATCGTTTTAAAATAACATTTAAAATCCCAAATAGAGAAACCTGCATAAAAGGTAAATTAAAATATGCCTAAATGATTCCATCAACAACACTAAGGGAAATAATGTTTGCATGGCAACAAACTATTAGGTAAATGAAAATTTTACTTAAATTTAGCTTTATCAGGGGCCTCTATGGAGTCTATCAACAAATTTACTATCTTGTACTATAAAACTTATCTTATTTTGTGCTTATTTTATTTTTAATTTTACTAAAATCCCAAAGAGACAAATTAGTAAGGTGGCAGAGCCTGGCTGAGTGCCTTCATTAGCTCAGCGCTAATAACTTCTTTCAGCACCGCGGATAGCGCCTAACATCGCAACTCAAGCTTATCCAAAAGCTAATTATTTTTCCTGTTATAAAACAAAGGTTCTATATCAAAGGCCCATAATGCGACACAGTACACCCTCTAGATGCACTGATTTACAAAATAAATCAACTTTGCCAGGGATTAATTTAAGCAGAAATTACAACAAATTGTAATTATACTTGCAATAGTGAACTATCTGAATGCATTGTCAGTTATTCATGGCAAGATGGGACCCATGCCATTCTGAGAGATCAGGAAAGAGGCAGAATTCTCATCTTTCACGGTAATCAGCATATATTTTCTCCTATTTTTTCAAATTATAGATTCCATTATAGCTTAATTTATAAATATTTAAATGATGTCATTGGGACAAACAAAGACCTAAGGACATTTGGCAGAATAAATAAAGCAATATTTACACACACCTGCATGCACTCCTATTTGTTTTAGGTAGTGAATGTTATTGTGTGTTTTCTCCCTTGAATTGATAGGTATTTTCAAACAACAGGCAAAACATATTTTCCAGCTTAATTACAAAAATACAAGTACCTCATTCCCAGAGGTTACAAAGTCTACCCTTCAGATTATGCATCCGCAGAGATTCAGGAAAGAGTGTGCTGAACTGAAAATTACACTCAGATGCTAACTAGCACCCCATGGAATTTCCCATGGGCCTGTATCTACACTATTTCAAAAATAAAGTAGATTTGAGAAGGAAAAAAATATTTTACTTCTTCCTTTCTCAAGGCAGAAGCTGCTCATTTGGAGCAATGGTTTTCTACTTGTGTTTCTATGCGTGGGCTCTTTAGAGGCCTCCCCAACTTCAGCTTACATTGAGAGGATAGGTGGAAGAGAATCACAATGACTGTAAGCCTCCTCAGATAAGTAAAATGCAATCTAGGAAGCTCTGAGTCATTGCAGGTAATTAAAAATATTCTCCACACCTGATGAAATATGTTTTAGTGATTTAAAATACTTAATTTTCCCCTTTTCTGTTTTATCTTGATTGTGTAATCACAGTTGCCTCTTCTTGCACCATCTCTCACACACCTATTATTTTCACACTTTGGTTTAAGAAGAAAAAAAATCAAGTAGATGAACTATCACTTATAATTTGTCCTGCTTTCTCTTTGAACTTGGCTTATTGAACCTCTTTTCCATATTAGTATTAGTTCTTTGTTTTAACCTCCACGTATTCTCTCCCTTTCATTTCCCTTGGGTTATTTCCTTGATTTTTATCACAAAATCTTTTGTTATATGCCAGGCAGACACATGCCCCTTGAGTTCATTTGTTATTCCAGTCTCATACACCTTATTGAGTTATTTTCTTTGCTGCAATCAGTCTTTAAATACAATCCAGTAAAGATACAGCAATGATTTTTGACAACCTGACCTTTCTCTGCTTTCTTACACTTGTTTAATTAGGTACTTTATGCAGCTGTGACTTGATCTTTACAGTTTTCCTCTGGAAAAAAGAGAGATATGTTGTTTAAAGAAGGTCAGCTTTGGCAGGTTTTCTAGTTACTTCAGGAACTGACATTGGAGATTTGGAAGCCTGAGGAGCTAAAGAATGCTATACTGTTGTTTTAAACATAATAAAAAAAATCTGACTTGGAGAGACCACTTGACTCGAAGTTATGAGATTCAGAACTTTTCACTTGTGGGTTGGCAGCTTAAAGTGATTGTGAATCATGACTCTGGAAGTGATCATTCTGATCCATATTCAATGATGTGACAAGCCAAAGCTCAGGTTCATATAGGAAAGAAATTCCACATAAAGTAGCTCAAAAACAAAGATATACCAATTCCAGGTGAAAATATAACAGGCAAGTCCATAGTGATTACATATAGGGTATCAGTTTATTTGCTTTATTGAAACTAGTGCAAGAAGACAATCCAGGGGTTATCTCATCAATGCTAGGAAGCAGTGTAGTGACAGACTGAAGGCCTGGTAGAAGTACAACTGGATCTGAAATAAAGATATTGAATTTAAGTTAAAAAATTGTCACTAACTTTTTGTGTGTTTTTATGGGAATAATTTCATCTTGGTTTCTTAATTCCTTACTTATGAAATTATAACTGGCAATGTTTGGCCAATAACTACATTTAAATATTTTGTAATATTCAACCCTTCCCTTTGACTCAGTGAGGTTCAGTAATTTGTGCAATGTAACATAACTGGCAAGTGACAAAACTGTGATTTAAAGTCAGTTCAACTGATCAAAAATCATTATGTTTTGCCCTGGCTGGGTAGCTCAGTTGATTATAGAGCATCATCTCAATATGCCAAGTGTGTGGGTTTGGTCCTTGGTCAGGGCACATAGACCAATGTTGGAGGGTTGCTCTCCAGTCAGGTCACATACAAGAATCAACTGATGAATACATAAATAAGTGGAAGAACAAATCCCTGTTTCTCTTTGTATCTCTCCCCCGGCTGCCCTCTCTCTTACTTCCTCTCTCTCTCTCTAAAAGCCAATAATAAAAAAAATCTTATGTTTCTCTTTGCTATTGTACAATGATTTGGCTCAGTGTTGAATTTTGTTTATGGACATTTTATGTTTCCTAGAAAATTTTAAATATGGGTTTATTTTATTATATTATGCATGCAACATAGGGTCAGGAACTTTAGATCAAACTGATAGTAATACCCCTTTCTGGCTGTCTTGTAACCCATCTTTCTGTTTATATGACCAGTGTTTTTCTTTGTTGTATAAGACATATCTTGAAATCATTTTTTTTAAGAATGGCTCCACTCTACTTTGTGCTCCAGAAAGGTGTATTTGCTCAGAGTAGAGTAACTCTCTATCATGCCCCAGAAAATACTGATGATCCAGGAGAATCGATTCAATTTGATTTAATTCAATTCAGTAAGTACTTTTGCTGTATGCTTATGTTGTAATCAATCCAATGGAAGAATCTATGAATGATACAGAAAAAATGTGATGGTTTCTACCTTACTGAATATTTCATTGTAATAATATTATACTGACATTTGCCACATCTCAATGAAACTATAGATGGTTACTGATTATGTTCCAAGAGGAGTAATCCTGATATGCAATTTCAAAGCAGAAATAATGCAACAGTAGATGAATTGGTCATGGGGCAATATATGGAAAAGCTGGAGTTCAATATGTGTCCTGAATATTGAATAAAATATGGCTAGATAGAGAAGTGAGAGAAAGTAATTTCAGTAGGTATTAAGGGTTTCGAAGTGGGGCTTTGCACAGAGTTCATACAGTGTAGCCAGTAAACAGCCTTCCCTAGAGAGGAAGGTACATTTGGAAAAGCAGAGGGAGAAAAGACTCAGGGATTCTAGTAGCTTTATTCATAACAGCTTTGTCAAAAGTTAGTTGAACTTGTCAAAGTATAAAATGATATGTACACATATTTATTACATCTCTCTTTTTGCAATTACAATAAGATTGCATCTAATTTTTTATAATTACGAATATCCATGTCTCTCAGTAATAAACCATGGTATGTTTTTGTAATGGACTACTAGAATATTGTAAAAAAGAATAAATAAGATATCTTCATCGAGATTTTGAAATACTTCCAAGATATATTCTTAGTGGAGGGGAAAGAAGAAAATAAAGATCAGAATTTAAGTGTGCTACTTTCTCTATATCTTTAAGAGAAACATACACATGCTTGTGAACACACAAATACAAATGATAAAAAATAAATAAATCTAATTTAATAAAAATAGTTCACTATAGGACAAAGAAGGGAACAGGGTATAGGGAGGGACACAAAAGAAAACAATAGTTTTATAAATGTATCTCCTTTTATAGTTTTTTTTAATTTGGAACCATGTAAATATTTTACAAATTAAAAACAAAATTAAATTTAAAAAGAAAAAAAAATAAAAACATACTTTAACAAATGAACCAAACCACTTATCAGGTTGGTTGCCTTGCAACAGAGAAATAAACTTTAACTTCAACGTTTTATAATACAGAAATCTGATTTATTTTATCCCTGATGATATATATTCTAAGGACAAAATCTACAAAGTAATCTTTAAACCACATGTATAGGGAACTGTTCCACATGGCATGGGAATGTAGCCCAGCTCCCACTCAGAAAGGCCAGTGGGAAGCCAGGTCCGGCACACAGGAGCCAGGCCCACAGACAGGTTCTCCCGTGGGGAATCAGGCCTGCATTGTACCTAGGCTGCTATGAGATTTGCTCTTGCTAGAACTCCCTCACCCTGAACTGAGGCAGCAAGTGCTTACTGCAACTTCCTAAAATCTGAGCTAAACCTCCCAAGTATGGAGTGTTACCAGTCCAACCACTTTTCCCTTTACATTTGCAAATATCCTTCTACTTTGATGTAATTAGCAACATTCTCTCCTTTGTTATCTGTAAAATGTAACCACCTAATGCGAATCTGTGCATTGTAATAAAAGCCTGTCGAGGCAGGGGTCAGGGCCCTCTCTCTCACTTAGAGAGTGGCTGTGCCATCCCTTTTCTCCACAGGATTTCTGTAGTCCATGTGTATTTGGTCATAGATGCCACAACACACAGATCCTGCCAACCAGGATCTGCATCACACATTCACTAGTGTTACCAGCTGTAATACTGATACTGTTTTTTTAAAGTTATAATATGTGCATATACATACATGTATATACATGCAAATAAGTGATCATGGAAATTTTGTTGATCATGGATGAAGATTGTCAGCATAGTAAATATATAAGTATAAAATCAAATAAGTTACATAAAAAAACTCAATTTAAAATTTGAGTTGGAAATATCATATAAATTTATGACACTTTTTCTTAAACAATCCCTAATTCTGTCTCCTTAAAAGCGTAGGAGCAGTGAACACCAACACAGAGAAGAGAGAACCAAGGTGGATAAAATAGAATTAGTAGTCAGCCATTTTGGGGAGATGGGCTACTGTACAGGACAAATAAATCAATGCCATTTTTTAATAACAGCCTCAATTATTGAATGAAAAAAGTTTAAAAGATACAACATGCAAGATGTACACTTTATATTCTGATTCAAAACATACCAGTAAGAAAATTTGAGTATGTTTTGAGTATTAGATAATACTTTATAATATTAAGAAAATTTCCACTTGTTATATATAAAAATATAGCAAATTACTTAGAAAAAAAATGAGTTGATGTCTGGGATTTGGTTTACAATATTCTAGGAAAAGAAGCTGAGACTTTAAATGTTATGAGACTGGTGAAATATTAGTGGTAATAATTGAAAATGAATTATGGGATTATTCAGGTTTATTATACTCTATCTATCCTTTGGTATATATGTGAAAATTTTCAACAATAGGAAAAGTAAAGGAACCAAAAGGTAATTAACTCCTACCTGCACTATGGCCCATTTCAGAAGACAACATGGGAGATATTTCTATGAGGAGTGGAAGTGTCCTTTCCTCAGATCTTTAGATGTCATCATCAAGCCTTAAATGACTCAATTAATACAGTTATTATAAAATGAATAAATCATTAAGTGTATTAATAAGAACTTAACTACTAGGGTTTACAGTATAGGTGCTAGTGATAAATTTCTGGATGGGCCAGAAATCTCTCTTTGCCTTCACAGAACTTATATCTGGCAGGAAAGAAAATGACAGAGAATGAACAAGCAAACAAATGAAACAAAAATGGATAATTACTGTGAAGAAAACCACAAAGGAGTTAATGTAAACAGGTTGGAGAGCATAGGATTTTAAGACTGGGAAGAAAGAGCCTCTATGTGGCTCACGTTGAAGTTCTGACCTAAGCAATGTCAAGAAAGAGAAAAACAGAAGTTTTCCAAACAAAGGATCAACAGATGCTACTGTAGGCAGAAAGCTGACATAGTTCCCCTGAATTCCTGTCCTCTGGTGTACATATACCTTCTCCCAGTGATACAATCAACATTGATGTAGGCAGTGCTCTGAAGGGATTTTTCAGATGTAACTGAAGTTTCCAATCAATGGACCTCCAGGCAGAGAGATTGCCCAGGTGAGCTCAACTGAATCACTGAGCCCTTTCAAATAAAATGGCCGGTGGCGGAAGAGGAAGTCAGTGATTTTGAAGCATGAGAATGATTTGATGTTCCGTTGTTGGCTTTAAGATGGGAGTGACCATGTGGCCAGGGATGCAGGTAGCATCTAAAAGCTAAGAGCAACATTTGATTGACAGCCAGGAAGTACATAGAAACCTTGATTTTATAAACACAAGAAACTGATTTCTGTCAACAACATTGAGCACGGGAGGGGGGTTGTTTTATTTGTTTTTTCCATAGAGGATCCAGAACTGCACTCGGTTTGGGTGACACTTTGATTTGAGTCTTCTGATACCCTGAGCAGAGGACCTACCCACATGTCATACTTCTGAGCTATAGAAGTGAGTCTTTGGTATAGAAGTGATACCATGGGAGGTATTTTAGTTGTGAACACTTAAATGTTCTTATGTTGAGAAAAATTGACTCATATAAATGTTAAAGGAGTTATTTGAAGCAGGAGAATACTTCAGGTTTCATTTCAGCAGTACAAATAATCTAGAACTCATAAATCCAGATAATGAGAGTTTTAATGCAACAGTTAATGTGTATGTAGATTTAATGGGGCTCAGGTACAAGTTAGATGTAGAGGTAAGACGAATGAAAAGTTGAGAGCAAAGGGTGTGGCATCTTGAGCTTTTGCCAGAAAGTTGGTGATGCTGAAAATGATAAATAAAAGGGGCGGGGTTGATGTTGGAGGAAAATAATTTGAATCACATACAAAAATAACAAGGTATACAGCAGATAATGGATGGAAATGCTGGATGGAAACTAAAGAGCAATTTTGAATAGGTGGCAGTCATTTAAATAAAACTGATGGTTAAATTTGTGAAGAGGGGCAACATAAGAAATTAATATTTCTTCCTAACTTTGTAGTCCCTGACTTATGTTGCTAGCTTGGATGAGGCCATATTGGGAGTATTTAAGCCATGGACATCAATTAGCAAACACTACAAATCAAGTTTTCCTCCCTCAACTACCCCAGAGAACCAATTGTTAAACATCTACGGACACACTACTGAATACAAAACTCAGGAATTTTAAGTCGGGTCAACTCCAAAGTAATTAAAAAATATTTAAGGTAGTTGTCAACAGAAGAAACTCTCATGAAAAAATGTGTGGCCTCTGTGTAAATTGCTCAGCATGTCCAGAAAGTAGGGGTGACTTTTGTGCTATGAATTTGTCATTATCCCAAGAGCATTTTTAATAAAATAGCAAGGAACTGAGCAAAGATTATATGCTGAGAAAACAGATCCTAAGGAACGTGCTAAAATTTCAACCCAAATGACAGATCATTTGCTGGGATAAGAAACAAAAGACATGCCTTAGCTAGTATGGTTCAGTGGATTGAGTTTCAGCCTGTAAACCAAAGGGTCACTGGTTTGTTTCCCAGTCAGGGCACATGCCTGGGTTGGGAGCCAGGTCCCTAGTAAGGGGCATACAAGAGGCAACCACACATTGATGTTTCTCTCCCTCTCTCCCTTCCTTCCCCTCTCTCTGGAAATAAATAAATAAAATCTTAAAAAAAAAAAAAAGAATCAGAAGACATGAGAGCCTTATGCTGGTACTATCACTTTATCTCTCTGGGCCTCAGTTTCTATTTGGAAAATCAGGGGTTTGGACTAAGTTTTCTATAAGGCCTATTCCAGCTTGTTAGTTGAGAATTGATGTTCCAGGATACCCAAGAAATCAGTTAAAACAAAATAAATAAAACTCCAGCATCCTCACACCCACCTCAGCCTCCTTCAACCACACTTCTATAATTACATCCTTTATCCCATGAACTCTGTATCTGGAGCCATCTCTTCTAGGAATTAAACACATGCATCATCTCGCATTTGGTACAGGTACTATTTAAGAGAGAAATGAGACAGTCAACTGAAGCTGATTAATGTGCTGTCTCAGAGGTGGGAGAATGGGGGAGAGGATTGTATTAAGCAAAGCTACCCCACCCACTTCATCCCTTCAGCTCAAATTATTCAGTCAGTGCTGTCAAGACAAAAGAAGTGACTCATTGTAGGTGAAGAAAAGTTTTTTCTTTTTCATGCTAAATTTCTCAGCCCCTTTAAACTTAGTTTTATCAAATAGTCATCCAGAAAAAGCTTAGCTCTTCTATCTCTTCTTCACGCTTCATGAATAACTTGTGAAAATGGAATCTCCTTGGGAATTTATTGACTGGCGTGGCTTTCTTCGAATGTCTGACATTCAATGATTTGCTCTGTCACCAACTCTGAATCCTGAGAGTTGCTTCAGAGTTCCAGCAAAGCGTGTTTGTTCCCATACCTGTGACTGCAGAGGGGACTAGATACCAAACAACACTTTAGCATTTACTGAAGGCAGCGATGGGCTGTAGGGAAATCCAAGTCCTCACAGTAAAGTGAGCACATGCAACGTCTGCTTCTAAGCTGGTGGGAAATGAGGGTTCAGGAGCATTGGATAAGTTCCATCTCTAAAATCATTGTCTACTAATATCAAGGCCAGAGTAAGAAACACATGGAAATATAAATTGAGTATGCCAGAGAGTGCAGACGAGAGCAATAGGAGAAGGAGGGACAGGAAACATACTGGGGAATGTTTTGGAAATACTGATGCTGTGCTGACCATGACATGTCACTACCCCTTTGATGTTATCTATGAAGCACTTGTTTGTGTTGATACAGAGCTCAAGAAAGGGATTTAGCCACATAGATTCATGAGTAGTCAGATTTGCAGCTCATATCACCCCAAAAGTGGATAAAATTGCCCAAAGATATATAGATTGAACAAATGAGAGAAATTTTTTTAAAAAACCTCTGGGATGACATCTAAGAGGAAGAATTAACTGAGGAACTGATATAGACATTTGATAAGTGCCAAGATCAGACAGGCCACAGAGCATCAGTGAGTATGTCATTAAGAAGATAAGATGAGCCCTAACTGGAGTGGCTCAGTGGGTTCAGCATCACCCCATGAACCAAAAGGTGGCCGGTTTGATTCCTGATCAAGGCACTGGCCTGGGTTGTGGGCCAGGTCCCCAGCTGGGGGTGTGCAAGAGGCAACGGATAAATGTTTCTTTTGCATGTCAATGTTACTCTCCATTTCTTCTCCTTCTCCTGTCCCTAAAAATAAATAAATAAAATCTAAAATATATACTAAGAGGTTAAGAAGATTGATCAGTAGATATGAAATTAGAAAATACTGGTAAAATTGGCAAGATAATTTTTAGTTGAGTCTGGGTTTGGAGAAAGGAAAGGGCAGGGGTTGAAAATCTGAAGGAAAAAGCTGTTTGGGGAGGTGATGAGAGCCTTCCAAGGAAATAATTGAAACTGGTTGCTGGAGGAGGGAGTACAAGGTGAAGGGGGGTCACCTGTTTGTTCATTTACTTTTATACAGGAGAATGTTGCATGTCTAGAGGCTATGAGCTTAATAGATTAAAAATAAAGGAAGGAAAATTGTTTGCTGAAGTGATATGTTACAGGACATTCGAGACTGAAAGGAAGTTCAATTTTACAGAATGGGAACAAGTTACGATGGAATATAACTCTTCATGCCTTAAGTATGGAAAGGAAGGGAAAAATGCTAAGTTTACAGTGGCAAAACCTGACAACACTACCTCAAGCCAAGTGATCAAAGTGAGAAGACAGACTGATAGTACGTCCCCTTGATACGGTGTGCTAAGAATGACACATTCGTCTGTGGTCTTTCTCCAAAAACACACTGCCCCAGCCTGAGAAAAAGCATCAGATAAAACCCAATTGAGACACATTCTACAAAATACCTGGCTAGCACTCCACAAAAACGGCCGAGCTGATCACAAACAAGGGAAATCTGAGACACTGTCGCAGAGTCGAGGAGCCTAAGGAGCTATGACTGCTAAGTGCAATGTGACCTCCTGGACTAAATCCTGGAACAGGAAAGAGGACATCAGGGAAAAACAGCGGAAGTCTGGATAAAGCATACTTAATTAATAAGAATAAAGCAATATTGGTTGGCTAATTGTGACATATGACATATTACTTCAACATATTAATAATAGAAGAAACTAAGTATGCAGTATACAGGAGCTCTCTGTACTATCTTCAAAAATAATTCTGTAAATCTAAAATTAAATGTTTATTTTAAAAAACAAGTAAAAATTGATTTTTAAAAAAAACAGATATTAGAAAATCTAATCATGAGTTTATACCAATAGTGGTTCAGCATCTCTAAATGTGTTTTCCATGGAACAGCAGTCATGTAAGATGCCCTAGGAAAACAGCAAATCGTTTCTTTGGTCAAATAATTTTGAGATAAGTGGCAGTCTGCAAGAGCCTTTGTAGATTCACAAAGCACATTAGAATATTAAAAATTCTAAGAAATCTTACAGAAAACAATTTAATATTGTCCATCACAGCATTTCCCAAACTTACTGTAAATTTTTAAATTTTTTTGTCCATATCTTCTAACATCTGTGAAGATAGCATTCCTTAGATCGTACTTTGGAAAGTGTTTGTTATGCTTGCATGTACATTATAGAAATCAATAATAAGCTGCCTATGGAGGAGCTATGTGATATTCCTCAGGCTTCAGCTGTGTAGAATAACATGTGACAGAAGAAATTTTGGATGGCTGATCTGCCGAAGAAAAGGCTTCGCTGAAACAACATGGGTCTACTTCACACAGTGATTAGCGCCAGTTCCATGACCAGCACTGTGTTAAGTGTTTGGTGTAAAACACTGGTTGCTATGTTTTCTCCCCCTGATTGTAGTCTAATGGGAAATGAGGAGAAAACAGGTACCATGAAATACTAAAAGTTGTCCCTGCCAGGGACTGGGAAGATTTTCAGGAAAAGGATAATCTGTGTGCCAAGCACCGAGCACATTTATATAGAGTCATTTAATTCTCAGTTCATAAGACAGACTCTATTAGCACCATCCTATTTTTTCATAAGAAGACACTGTGTGAACCAGAGGTTAAGGGACTTGCCCTAGATGACTCAGTCATGTAGTTTAAACTTGAACTCTTAACCTCTGTGCACTATTGTCCAAATTAAGTCTTAAAGAATGAGTTGTCAAGAAAGGTGTGTGTGTATCTAGTTAGCCTGTAGCAGGAAAAGGGAGGGGAAAGAAGAAAACAAAGATTTGTAAAGCAAAGGGAATACTATGTTCAATCTCTGAAAAGTGTGAATAATCAGGAAGCATCTGATAAATTTGAAGTAGTTTTGAGTTTTTGCTCCCTGACTAAAATCTAAAATTCCTGACATTAGCCAAAAAAGGTGTCTTTTCCCTTTTATTCCCTCTATTCTCACCCAAACATCTACCTCCCTTCCATGCACATACGCGTATACAAATATGAACATAGACACCATAGGAGGTGTAATTTGGACAAGTAAAAGGTGGTGCTAACTCCCTTTAATCTCCACAGAGCTAAGATCAGGTACCCTTCCCCCACCTTCCATGTACTTAGGAAAACAAATTTAGCAAATCAGAAACAAATTCTTTTAAAGGTAAATAGTCCATCAATTCAGTTTAGTTGTTGAATATTTGTGCAGCAGACAGAAACTTGAGAGGGGGCCAGCCTGACAGTGGTGGTGGTACACTTGTTAAAACCCACGGAATCCACATGTTCTCTGGCTGCTGGTACCACATCTTTGAAAATAACTGAGTTACTCCAGCTACTGGGAAGTTAGATACCACTCAGACTTGTAAGACTCTTTATCAGACAGTGATTCATGGTTTATAAGGCCATAAATCCCATCTGTAAAGAAATATTCTGGGCCTAGAAAGGTTGTCATGGTTTGGACATGGAGCTTATGCCAAGAAAGTTGGCCATAGATGGAGGTAATAGAAGGCAGGATTGAGGGAAAGTGTCTTTTGACCCACAGAATTCAGGTACTTCATACTTTGTAAAGCCCTTTTTTTTTTCATCCTATGCTGTAGTCTATTTTTACAAAAGGGAGGCAGAGAGGAAGTTTTTAACTATCAGTTGATTGAGGACACTGAGTCTCTGTAAGGTGAAGTGACTGTCCTAGATCAAACCACTTTCAAGTCATAGATCCAGAGATGGTCAACACGCTTAGGTTTTTTTGTTTTTCATTTTTCACCATAACCCTAAGAGACATGATAGGAGTTAGCAAATGCTACCTTCAAGGTGGGAAAATCAATTATGGACATGGCAATGCTGTGTGGAAAAAACAGCTACAGACTAACAACATCATATATCAGTAAGCCTTTCGTTTAACTCTTGAATCTGATCTAGACTGGGGGAGAGGGAGCTCTGTCCCCCTTGTGCCTTTATCCTTCTCCTGCGATCAGCAGATCTGCCTGGGCATGTTCTTACAGGGTGTGCTTAGGCACAAGAGCACAAAGAGGACTACATAAGGCTGAGGCTCAGAGTGCCCCTATCATTTCACCACATTTTATTGGCCAAAAGATGTTATGTAGCCCAAGCTATTGTCAGAAGACAAGAAGTACTTCTGACCCACTGTGGAAGGGCATTGCAGATTTACATGGAAAGGAACATGAAAATGGACAGCAATGAAAAGTTTCAACACCACCACAATGGATAGATGACTGAAGGCCATGAGGAGAGAAGCGGGGAAATGCATATCTCTCACCACTATGGCAAGGTTGAAGCACACTTGAGGAAGCGTCAAGATAAGAGAGTTGGACAGAGACTTCATCATGTAGTACCTCCTATATTTTAATGAGATTGTAATAAAATAACAGTATAGTAACAGGTCATTAGAAAGTATGAAGTAGAAATGTGATATAATCAAACTTATATGTTCAAGAACTCACATTCAGGAAAAGAACGTGGTTAGAATGTACAGTCAGCAGGAAAGCAATCATGGATTAAACAAGTGGCAGTGGAGATGGAAGGGAAAGACTTGCAACTCTTAAACATTGAAAGATATTTGAAGATGCAGTTAAAAGATCATAGAAACCGACTGGAAGTGAAAGAAGTTGATATTGATGATGATGGCCTGGTATTGTGAATGCAACAACTTGAGCAACTTGGAGAGTGAAGTGGAGGGGACAGAAAGGAAGGCAGAGACTCATACCTTGTTCTACTTGCCATCTGTACCATTCCCAAAACGTGGAATTTCAAATTCTGTGTGAATCTCTGGAGCTAAACACTGTCCATGGCCTCGGACTTAAGTGGATTTTACTCTTCTCCCAGGCAGCATAGGTTTTTGTAAGGGTTTTATTATGGAAAAATGTCAAATACATACAAAAGTAAGAAGAAGCTCACAATTATGAATCCTCTGGTTTGCAAAGTTAAATCTGCATTCAGTCCTCTTTTATATATACCCACAACCATTTTTCACCCAGATTATGTCAAGTAAATCCTTGAAATGCTATCATATCTTTTATAAATATTTTACTAGGTATCTCTAACAAAATACAATTTTTTTTAAAAAAACAACATATTTTAGACACGAGAAATTAACAAAAACTTTTAACAATATCAGATAATGTTCAAAGTTTCCTGTTTCATATTTTTATATGTTGTTTAACTTAGGATCCAAACAAAGTCTACACATTGTAGTCAGGAGATGAATCCCTTAAGTCTCTTTTAGTCCGTAAGACCCCATCCATATTTTTAGGTCATGTGTTTTCATAATAATAATAATAATGATAATAATAATAAATGCTCTATAACATTTCCCATAATCTGAATATTTGCTTATTGTATTTGGTGATGTTCTTCACCATTTTGCTATGATTTTGTATATACCATAAATTCATAGAGTGGTTGGGGGAGGGAGATATAAAGAGATTAAAGAGCAATGGAAAAAAAACAATAAAGATTAAATTTAAAAAAAAATAAATTCGTAGGCTGATCAGGTTCAAGTTTGATTTTTTTTGGTCAACAATAGAAAGCAGTATTTTGATAGAGTAATGTGAAAACAATATTGTAGGTGGGAGAAAAATGTTTGCATTAAAGCAAGCTGTTTCTCATTTTTTTTTCTAGCTTATGACCCTGGAAACTTTATTAAGCCATCCTACATTTCAGCTATCACAGTGGGGAAAACAGGAATACTAATACCCATTACCGATACGAGATTAATAATGAAATGTTTGTTTTGTATTGCACATTGAAGCCATCTGATTGTTTTGTTTGCTGTGAAGTTCAGATGCCTGAGCCTTACATAAGACAAACTGAATCAGCATTTATGTCCATATTTTTGAAAATTCTTTTGTGCTTCAACATACATCACTTCAGTGGAGATCTGTATACTATACAATAAGCTCCCTCAAAAGCAGGGACTGTGTCTTGTTCACCAGGTTCAAGCTCATAGCTAACATTCAGTAAATATTTTTGAGTGATAACATGAATGAATAGACAGATAGATGTATAGGTGAGTGGATGACACATGGCTGGTAGTATAGACAAATGGATAGATCAAATAATTAAAAGGGCTAAATAATCCCACGTTAATAAGAGTACTGTTAACTTCATGATAAAAAGTTACACTTTTTTATATAAGAAACCCATTAAAATAGTTGTGTGCAGGCTAATGTGATGAGTGTCCTTGATATAAATTCATTAAAAGAATATTGAATATAAGCTCAAAGTATTAAATAAAAAAGTTTTCAATAAAATGGGACTTGGAGGTTAGCATAAGTAATGCTAGAATGTGAGTAAGTATTGTGGAAATGAATGGAATCAATGAAAGTAACCAAGACTACTTTTCATTAGCATAACTATTTGTATGAATAGTAATTAGAGAACTGAGCCAAACTCCATTTTTCTGACAATGAACATTCAGGACTATAGCACAAATGAAGAATCTCACCACACACACAAAAATATTCCAAAGTGTTATAAAATGTGGGTTAAGAAAAAAATACTTTGAAAAAAATTCCATGCCTTATCCAATGCACAAATAGTACCACATTCTCTAAAAAACAGCGTGGGTAATTGGCTAGTTCTAATATAACCACCTCTGTTAACCATAAGAATTATTAATCTAAGAATTAACTCTAAAAGCCAACAGTTGCTAAATTGAAGTGAGTGAGTGTGTGTTTGGGTTCCAATAACAATCAAATTGTTGAACAATTCTACTGTGTCTACCAGTATTTGTCTTAAGATCTCCCTGTCTGTGTTTCTGTATTGCAAATGTTAGCCTTTGCTATTGCTCTTACTTGATTTGATTTTGACATTTAATTGGTGAAGATTGCAAACATCAATTATTCTACTACTCATACCACCTGTTCTGTTTACCTTACAGGGTTTTTGTGACAATCAAATATAAAGCAGTGTGCTAAAGCATGTTATGGCTCATTAAAAATGTACAAATAGGAAAAATTCAAAATATAACAATTCCTCCTCCTCATCATCATCACAGCAGCCTTGTAAATGAGGAATGGTGATGGGGTTAATCAATTGTTTTTTGTTGGAAGGGCCAATGGCAGTTATGCCCCCATCAAATGATTCTCTCTCAAATATGGGAAGAAGCCAGGCTAATTACCTTAGAAAATCCCACAAGACAAATATTTGAACGGTCACCACAGTGGACAGGTAATGCAATTATCCAGGGAGAAAATAAAGGTTAGAAAGAACAATAAACATGCTGCCTTCTCTGATTTTAATGTCTCAGTATTGCTTGTTTTCTCTCTCTTTTTCCCCACCAAATCTCTGGTTAATGCCAACAGAGAGAGTATGAGAAAAGTCACCATAAAGTATAAGGAATGGTCATTTAACTCTAATGACATGGGTTTACTTGCCAAGCCCAGACATTTGCTTCCCCAGCTATATTTGATAATTAAAGGCTATGTAGGTAGGTTAACAGACTCCTCAGTGGAAACTTTCACTGTTTCTTTTTGCTTCAATACAGTAGCTTAATTCTTCTTTCCCTGAGGATTTTTTTTCCATGAGTTTTTATATACAGCTCTCCTGTTACCTGGGCTACTACTCTTTTCATGCCTCTAATTACTAGATGTGTGACCTCTGGCTACTCACTTAATGTCTCTGAACATCTGTTTTGTCCATTTTAATGTGGACACAATTTTTGTGCTACTTCATAAGGATCTTAGTGACTAATTAGAAAAAATATATTTGAACATGATTTATAAGTTGAACAAGACAATCAAATAATGAGGCATAATTATCGTAATTTAGTGTCTGACAATTCTTTATTCAAGTTTTTAAAATCTTCTCTCATGCGTGGTAAAGTCTTTGAGTACAATGACTAAGTCTCCGTTGTCTGGGATATCTTCTTGTTCACCAACTCTGAATGGTTGGTAGTGGCTGCCTGCAGTTCCTGTCGGTAATGATTTTAAGTTATCTCTAGACTCTGTGGGGAAGAACGCTGTGATCAATGAGCAGCATCTGCCATGGACACAGGAGAGAAGTGGTGTCAAGCAGAGCATCTACTTGCTAGCTCCATATAATGCTCTAGAAAGTAGCCCATAATGGAGGTAAATGAATGAAATTCAGCCCTGCACATGTTTTATATGACCTGAACCAACATTTAAAAACTGGAAGATTTTACATATATATATGGATTTTTAAATACCCTTTTGAAAAACAGGAAACTTCAATACAACCATGCCTGTACTTTCCCCATGACAACAAGCAAGAGCTAAGAACATTTTCATTTCTCCTTTTAGGTGAAATGTTGGCTCTCCAGTTTGATCCAGCCCCTATCACTCTCTATTGCCTTACTCCAGTCTGTTTACGTCACTGGCTTTATTCTCTGAAGTTTTGTAGGCATTATTATTTCTGATTGCTGCCTTAGAGTTTTCCTGCAGAGATTGTAGTATGTCAGATTCATTTACAAAAATCTGACCATGACAAACACTCTTTGAACGCTGTATATTAAGATAGACCCAAACTCTCAGATGCTCTAAAGTGCTGTATAGCATAGCTTTCTCATCTCAAATCCACACTCTAGCCTGAAAATGTCAATGCCATTATGCATTGATCAAGCCTTTTAGCAAAAGCTTCATTCAATGAATCATGACCAAGATAATGTAGCCAACTCGCAAGTTGGAAAAAGAGTCTGTCTTTCTCTCCTTCTCCATGTAATCCCTCAGCACTGTCAGGATCCAGCCAAAAGCAAAGAAAGAGCAATATAAAATGAAGTGAGTAATCCAACATTTGTTGAGGGAACATAAATTAACAACTTGTTATGATGTCACTTTTTTAAAGTAAAAATGTCTACAGACAGGTTTAATGTGAAGAAGTGCATTTGTTTTCCTCTAACAGGACATGTTTATCGCCCCCACCATCCTCCTACACTCCTTCTCAGATCCCTTCTAATTGAACAAAGTGGACTTCAATTGAATTAAACTGTCAAAAATATTCCACTTAAATTGATGTATCTACTTCCTCAGTTAAAATGGATTCATTTAGGTGCAATATATAAGAATTGTTGATGAACTGTATTTTGACAACTAGGAATATTTTGCATGCTCCTCCCTGGCATGTAATTCAGGTATGGACAGCAAAGGGGATGGTGAGAGTAGAGCAGGGCAGAGAAGGAATAAGAAACACAAGGCCTAAGGGCAGGGGCAAGAGCTGGAGGAGATGGCTGTGTTTGCATTAAAACAACAAAATGATAATTTTCTTTAGATTTTTGCAAGAAGAATAATTTCTCAAATTATATGTGCAAAGCCCATCTTACATTTGACACAATTAAAATACCCCCCACCAGGTATTTTATTGATGTCATTTACCAGTGTTATGACTTTATATATGTGGACAGTATTTACATTTAAAAAAAAGAAAAGCAATTTACATTAAAAAATATATGTGAATTTTAATGTCAAATGGTGATTTTTAAGATATAATATCATGATGTCTTTGTGGACTTAAATCGTCAGCTCCATGTTCACTCACTAGGTAACTACAAAAAATTCAAACATAATAACTAGTTTTATCTTCAATTTAATTAGAGGACATAAAACTGTTACTATCATATTTGAGGCAGAAAATAATTCAGCACTTAAAGCTATGGCTATAGGCTATAAAGTATGAAGAGAATAGAGAAAGGAAATCAATGTGAATTTGTATAAATCAGGAAGATTCATCAATGAGGTTCACTTATGGAAGACGGAGAATAATGTTTTGTGCTTGTCGTGGGGGGAATTGGATTACTACTCACCAGTCTGCCCATGGCAGTTTTGACCAATGCCATAGATATTAAAATAAAATTAACCAAATTGGAAGCAAAACACCTGTTTATAAATCACTGGGTGAATGTCCAGGCCTCTTTTTGTAGGGCTCTGGCAAATGTGGAAGTGAAAATTATCACTTAAATATGAAGTTAAACCAGGCCTCAAACCTCCCTCCTCTTTCAGATCTCTACATTGGAACCCATATATTCAGACAGGCCCTGCAAAAGGAAAGCAAACTGAGGAAGTTCTGAAGAGTAGTCAGTTTATTATCCAGCCAGCTACATGAATGATCTGCTTGGCCGGTCTGTTCAAAAGCAAAGCAGAAAAAATAGGACATGCTCAGTCCTGCACACCCCAGTAGATTTGCTCACCACATAAACAGATAAAAGGCTAGAAAGGGTAAGAAGATCAAATTTATAAATGCTGATTTTTTTATCAGTGTCTTTGCTTACTTGTAAAATGTAGTTCTTAGATTAGTATCTCCTACTTCCACAGGGAGAAAGAAGAAAGTAAGTAAGTGGCCAGAGAGTTAAAGTGTAACAGAAAATTCCTACTCTGTGAGCTGAGGCCAAAACGTAAGATGAGTAGTTAAAATATTCCCCACAGTTGGGAAAATAAATGCTCCCACACACCTATACTAGTTGTAAGGGAGTATAGAAACATTTGACCTATGTCTGTGACCTTTAATTTACCCTTGTCATCACACAAAACTTGCAAGAGTCTCTTTATACTGAATGTCCCATTTGCTGGCCATCAGAAATATTTCAACATCATTATAACACACCTTAAAATACAAATCTTTTGAGGTTTGCCTACAAAAAAGGTAGCTCATTTAGAGGGGAATATAAAGGAACTAAAATGATCATAACTTAGGAGAAAAAGCTGAAAAAACCTAGTGACATGAAAGCTGGTGAAAAGAAGGATATACATGACCACTGTCTTCAAATAGCTACAGCGTTATCATGGGAAAAGACAATTATGCTATTTTTTATGATCCAAATGATAAAAGTAAATGCAATCAAACTATGTTACAAGGTGGTGAGCTCCCAATAACTGGAAATGTATAAGCACTGACATTTTGATAACTTACCAGTAATGTTGTATAGAGTTATTCTCTAAAGGGATAATGGTCTAAAAGTTTAAGCTACTATATAACCCTGACATTCTATGATTCTATGAGCCTAAGGACATGCCACAAATTTTTAAACCATTCCTAAACTTTAGCTCCAGTAACATTGCCTTCAAAGTTTTAACTTCTGCTAATATGTTCTCTTCAATCCAAGCATTTAGGGTGCATATTATTCTTTTTTTTACACGAGGGCTATATATGAGCCTACTTTTGGAACTCAAATACCCACTGGACTTGGTTGAATCTGTTCTATGTTCAAAAGAGAAGAGGATATGATTTCCTAAGCAGGAGATTTATCCAATACCATGGCTGTAAACACCACCTTTCTGTTGAAGAAGCCCAAAATTCACTGCTGATCCAGATCTCATGTTTGAACTCTAGATTCATAATGCTTTCAAATAAAACTTCCTCTTTGATAGGATAGACATCACAAATAATATTTCCAAATAGAAAATGTAAACAAAAGTGGTGTGTGTATTTCACCAGCCCCCTTCCTCCACACACACGCACACGCATGTGCGTGCACACGCACACAGACACACATACACAAAGCCTCTTCCTCCACCAATATTTCCAGTCTCAATAAACGGCACCAGTATCTACCTGTTAGCTCAGAACAGCACCTAGACACCATTCTTTCTTCTCATCCTCACCTCCAGAGCTCTTCAGTTCTTTTGGGTCTACTTCAAAAATATATTTCCAACCTGTCTTCTGTCTATTTCCTTGACCCCCATTCTAGTGAAGTCTGCCCTCACAAGTCCCCTAGACAACTGCTGTCATCTTTAACTGGTTTCCCTGCTTCCAGTTCTGGGTTTCTCTGACCCATGCTCCGTACCACATTGAGAAGAGAGAAGGCAAAGAAGATTAAATGCTTGGGACCACTGTGTTTCCAAAACAAGCAAGCCAAAAAAACACAAAAGAAAACCCACTTTCAATTACAAAAAATATTGTTATTGTCAATATTTCTGCAATTCAGTGACCTGGCTAGTATTTGATGTGGAAGGAATAATTTTTAAAAAACATTTAATTTTTACTCAGAAAGGAATTCTTATCTCCAGAATTTGGGTTGAGGAGGAACAGGTTCAAATATCTCTTTGAGCAATTAAGAATTGGTCTTTATTTCACCCCAGCCAGACCATTTTTTATTGTTTTCTTTCCATGTCCTTTCAAAAACCTTAGGCTTGGAAGGCCTAAGGGGAGAAAGATAATTTACTCATTATTCATTTATTTATTCATTCTGCACATAATTTTTAAACATATATTCTAGGTTATAGGCTAAAGGTCAGTGATACAGGCATTAACAAGTGAGGCAATTTCTGATCTCATGTGGATTACAGGCTAGTAGGAAATAAAAACGGTTAAAGTTTACATATTCAACTTCAATGTAAGAAAAAGTTTACATATTCAACTTCAGAACAGTAGAAAGCACCAGAGGAAAGAAAGATGCTGAGGTCAGTAAGAGAATGCAGGGACTCAATAGGTGAGACTGTTTTTTTTTTAAATACAATATCCCTAGTAACTAGTGATGTTACCTCTATAAATACCTGGACTATCGCCATTTAAGTGAGCAGTGTCTCTGCCTGTATCAATTTCTCCCCTATCACCTCTACTTTTAGGAGTAGATTTTGTTTAAATAAAATGAATGTCACTTTCAAGGAATAGAAATATAGGAATGACCTTGAAAGGAAAGAGAAATTAGGAAAACATTTATTGAGTACCTAACATGTGTCAAGAGCTTTTATGTGATGCTATATTTGGGGGGGGGGGGCACAGGGACTTTCAATAGGAGGAAGAAATAACTACCTTGCACTTTTTTTCACAAGGAAACAAAGCTTCACAGAAACGGCAAGGAATTTGCTTAAGGCCTCAAAGATACACAGAGTGGCAGGACTGAGATTTAAATCCAGGTTCATCTTTTCACTCCCAAACACCATGCATCAATTAATTGTTTTCTACTACATTAGTATCTGTGATGAATGAGTCAGGGCAAGTTCCTGGGTTCTATAACGAAAAGGATGTTAGGAACTTGGAAATAAGCCAGGGACTCAAAGAGGTCCCTGGGCTTCCTGACCAAGGTCCTTTTCAGGTTATCTGCCAGTTCAGTTCTCTTGCAAACTTCTTTCAGAGTCCTCTGGGACTTTCCATAATTATGCTCTGCCTCCCTCCAGTTTCCTCCCTTTAGTTCTGTGCCCCTTGGCCCCTCTCAAATGGGAATTAATCCAGCCTCAAACAAGCTGTCACTAAGTGAAGATTTTACTGTGATTATTGCTAGGGAGAAAGATGTTGCCTTTCCTTCCCCCCTCCTTCAAATGCCTTATTTGCAGACTAGAAATCATGGGGCATGTGTCCAATTGATACATTTCCCTTCAAATAGCAAATCTAATGCAGAAGTGGGATGCAAATTTAATTATTCCACATGTACAGAACAGAAACAGAATCTCATAGTTAAATTTGTTCTCCTATGTCGAAAAGATTAAAAACAAAAGATGTTGAAGTGGTTTGTGTGAGCGGAATACATTTCAGTTCATAAAAATGTGAGGCAATGAAATAAGGGCACTAGAGGGCTTATTTCTACCACATGGAATTATTTCTAAATGTTCCTTCTCAGAAATCTTTGGTCCCCCCAGAAGAGATTTCAATTTCTTTTTCTGGGGCAATTTCTCCAAATAATGCCCTCCAAAACCCTTCCTCCAGCTAAGTCCATCTATTTACTTTTTTAAATTAATTTGGAATAAAATAGGGGTATATTGCTATGAGTCTAGTGGTTAAAAGCCTCTAGAGTCAAATCTTGGCTTTGTTGCTTAATAGTCATATAACCTTGGGCAAGGTACTTGACTTCTCTATGCTGCTGTCTCTTGCTCCATAAAATGGAGACAATAATGGTGTCCATCTCCTAGGGTTTTTGTAAGGAGTAAATGAGTCAATATAAATATTGTACCTACAATAGTGCCCAGAACTAGGTAAACAATCAATAAACTGTAGTTTTCAGAACGTACTCTATACTTGCTTTTTTTCTCTTCAGCATCATCAAGGCACAACACAGATGTTACCTTTGCTATAAATGCACCCCCTCAGCCAGTGGTTAGCTTTCTCATCTTTCAGTTCCCATAAAACATTGTCTGTCTCACTTATCACAATTTATCATGTTCCTACTCAATGCCCCTAAGAGCAAAGGGAAGGGATCATCTTACTATTTTATAGACTAAGGACAAAGTAAGTGATTGCTGATCAGTTAAATGAATAAAAGAACGAGGAGTGTTTTAATTAGAGCACTTGAGGGCTTACCATGTACTCAGACCCTGTTCCAAGAATGTATTATCTAATGCAATCCTTGCAACATTCTTAGAGGTAGGTTTTATTATTTGCATTATACGGGTAAGGGAATGGAAATCAGAGAACTTTAATTACCTTGTACAAAGACACAAAAGCAATGAGAGTCAGCATGAGCATTTGAAGCTATATATCTCTGCCTGGCTAACTCCTAAGATCCTGTTTGTAACCACTGAGCAATACTGCCCTAAGACCCTCCACACTTGGTAAAAGACAAACCAGGAAATGGTGCTTGTGAAATGAGTTTCAAATTCATTGGATTTCTTACAAGCACATTCCACTGTTAACAAGTAATGCTCTTGATCAGAAGCTTTGTTACTGAGTTCCCTTAATAAATCCTAGTTTGAGATGAAGGGAATGAGAGTAGAGAGTAGCATTCTTCTCCACTTACCCCTCCAGCTATGCTTATTTCTGGGTGAGTAACTGCTTTCTTGATGGACCATGGAAGACCCTCCTTTTCTAACTCAGGTGGTTTCTCAGGCTCATATCAAGCCACCCCCTCTTTCTTCTCCACTCAAGCTGAAAAGCCTTCTTAAAATTCTTTGCATGTTGACCCTTCTTTACTTTGAAGTTTCTTTAGACATAGTCCTTCCAATTCTCAACCCCACTTCAACATTCTTGCCCAACCAAGTCTCATCCTAGCCACTCCTTCCTCCAGGAAGAGTTTCCCTGGTTGCTCCAAGGATGACACTGTGTTGATTTGCCCATTTGTTACTCATTATTTCCTCACTAGTCTGTGTTCTCCCTGAGGGTAGTGGCAGTGTGTACTTAATTCACGATTAATTCCACAAACACACCAGCCACTTAAAGGAAATTAAGAAAGAGGAGGAGGTAGAGTGAGGAGAGGAAATGGTCTGAGATTATAAAAGAGATGGAGCAGAAAAAGAAAATAATGAGAACTCAGACGAATCCTTGCCTCCAGGTCCAGAGCACATATTTGTTTCTACAGAACACTCACAGAAAGTATTTTTTAAAAAAGTAAATAAAACATTTTGCAGGTTATCTGAAGCCTAACTGGTGTTTGAACAATCCCTTCGGATTTTAGGAAGCAGTTCACTGTAATTCCCCTTCCATCTGCCTACACTATCCTCCCTCCACTCCCCAAACATATAAAAGACAAATAATTTAAGGCTAAGATTACCTGGAGCTCTTACCAAGCAGCTCTTTTAGGAAGAAGACTCTCTGGTAATGTGCATATAGACCTCACCTCCCTTTTCTTGCTTTTTGTGGCTAATGATTTGTCCTAAAACCCTGGTCTAGGCCCAGTGCTTCTCAAACTTTAGTATGCAGAGGAGTCACCTGGAGAGCTTGTGAAAACATCCCAGCTTCCAACTTGCAAATTGGATTCTAATTACATAGGTCTGAGGTGGGACCATAATTTGCATTTCTAAAAGCTCCCAGGCAGTACTGATGCCCCTGTCATGCACGGGAAGCTTCTAGATCACACTGTCAACAGTCTCTGGCAGGGTCACCCTTTAATAATGTGAGACTGAGTGAGTTGTGGACCAATTTTAATGTTTTTGTTCCTTGATAATTTTATGAATGTTTTGAGTCATTGGAGATCCTGAGTAGATGTTAGAAAAAAGGGTTAATTTCATACATTTTAGAGACTGAATGGAGGCTTGAATTAAACAACATTTATTTTCAAGAGATCTCAGGCAGAACAGTCATTTTGGTAGAGCTAAAGTACATAGTCCCAGCACAGTGGGGGTTCAGAGTACGCTGGGTTCTGCATCAGACAGTCTTATGTTTGAATCTCAGGTCTCCTCTATCCTAGCCATTTTCTTATATTTTCCATTTTCTCTCATACAAAATGGCTATAATTACATCTACCTCATAAGTACGATGGTGCATGATAATCACCTTGTAAATATCTTTTATCAATGTTAATAATAATTCTAAAGACCTTTATTAGATACATATGGTTATTGTTCCCCTTTTATTGCCAAAGACACTGAAGCTTAGGTACTCTCTTAAGGTCACAAAGCTACTTGGTGTTAAAATCAGGATTTATGCATAGGTCAGCCTGATTCCAAACCCTTTGCTCTTAACCATTGGGCTATAGTCAAATGGGATCTTTTTGATGTGTGTGTGTGTGTTATGTGCTGTTGAGATGTCTCTAACCCCTGAAGGCCCTATGAATGAGTGGGGTCCTGTCCTCAACAGCCCTGCTCAGCTCCTATAGACTCATGCCTATGGCTTTTTTTAATGGATTCAATTCATTTTATACTTGATCTTCCTCTTTTCCTGCTGCCTTCTATTTTTGTCAGCATTATTGTCTTTTCCAAAGAACTTGGCCTTCTTATGATGTGCCCAAAGTAGGACAGCTTCAGATTTTCTATTTTTAGCTGACGTGATTTTAGGATCACCTAAGGAAACTGAAAGGAAACAGCTCCCTGTAAGCAACCCTATATTTCCTCAACCCAGAAGAGAAATACCAACCCAATACGTGAGCACAGCCTTCAGCATGATGAGGCTTCATGACCCCACTTCCTCATACTTCGTTATGGTTCCGCTGCACCAGAACAAAGAAGGCAGCTGAAAAATCATGTATCAATTGTGGAAAATCATGTCTCCATTTAGCACAGGCAAGTGATTCTTCATTGTCTCTGTCGAATAAAACCAGCCCTTAGTTCAAGCCATTTCCTCCAGAAACCACAGCTTTGCTTCCTCCCGCCCTGAGCTCAGTTAGATTAACATTAATGATCTTTCCTTTCAGCTGAGTCCTGGAGCATTGGACCCTGCCAAGCCATTTTCCACTCAGAATGATTCTTGTTCTGGCCTCTTGCTTGCAGTGTGGCCCTTTCTCAATTTAGAAGTAGCAGCTGTTTAACAGATGCTCACCCCCTTGCTTTTGGAATGGAGGCCTTGAAAGATGTGGAGAGAGCCTGGTGGCCAAGAGAAGAGAGCAGGGCATTGCAGATGCATCGCGGTGAGCTCTCGAGGCGGGGACACTGATCTTGCAAAGGAGAGCCGCCGTGGGGCTTGGTAGTTGATTCGAGTACTGAAGCAGAAAAGGTGTTTTCCTTTTTCATAAATGTGTGCCAGTATTTAAAATAATCTTAACTACTGTTTGCCTCCTACTTAAAAATAAAGCACAAATCAAAAAATGCAAAAGATATAAAACCAAGAGTAAAATATCTGTATGGCATAACTTCCTTTCTTAGTTCTAGAAGTAATCATTGCTTATACCTTCATGTGTGTCCTAGAACTTGTACAAATATCAAACTGTTTAATGTAAATATATACTATTTTAAAATCACAAATGCCATTACTTCTAATATTCTATGTATATTATTTTAACATTTTCTTGAAGTATAATGTACATGCAGAAAAATACACATATTTTTAAGTTATAATTGCTTGACATTTGTATAAGGTAAATGAGCTGATACAATCAGCTGGAATCAGATAAAAAAACAGAACAAAACAGAATTCTAGAAGTTTCCTTCTTCACCTTGCTTTTTTATTTAATAAAACAACTTCGTGATCTCTCCATTTAAGCATGTGCAGATCTACCATTTTTGGTGAATCGTTGTAGAATATTTGACTGTAAGAAAGAGCCATCATCCACCTCATAAATCGGCTATTGATAGACGTTTATGCTATTTCCAGTTTTGCTCTGTATATTCTTGTATCTGCCATGGATATTCTTGTATCTCTTTGCACAGTTCTCAGTATTTTTGAGAATATATACTTCAAAGATAATTGCAATCTATATTTTAATTGTTAGGAATGTTTCAAAATGGATCTGCAAGAAGTTTAGACTAACATACCCTCCCACACTGTTACAACTTTAGAAAAGTACACACTGTTACAACTTTAGAAAAGCACATTTTTTTTAAAGAACTGTTTGCTGAACATAATCATTTAGAATATACTGATAAACAAAAAAGAAGTGAAAATTACCCACTGTCTTATTACCTGGAGATGACATTATTTTTATAAACATGTGAAAATTTTTTCTTAGATTCAAATGAGGAGGAAGGGTGTTGATTTGAAAGGGTATCATGAAAAGACACACCAGCCTGAAGATACTGCTCAGTTGGTGTTCTAGGAGAGAAATCTGATCTCTTTCAGTTCGGCACCCAAACTTTCCCACTGCATCATTTTGGCAGCCCCTGAGGGCTCTTCCCCTCTCTCTTTAAACATACATATTGCTTGGGAGGAAAGTACCCTGATCCACAGGAGAGGGGCCCTGGTAGCTGGCTAACCAGACAGTGGGGCATGCTATGCTTTTTGTGCAGATAACAGATAGGCATTATGGGACCCATTCACTAGTGTCTAAATTCTCTGATAAAAGGAACACATCCTTATGCAATGTCACCGAGAGGCAAATCCTTTCTTTATCTTTCCACACATTTCTCACTGCTGACAATCATTGAATAATATCTCTACTCCATGTATATGGAAGGAAAATGTTCACAGAAACAGTTTTCATGAGGGATGATGTCACCAAACAGAGCAACAGATAAAATGGGAGCACTCCTACGGTATCCATCTCCCTCTTCCTTGCTGTGGCATCATAGTTTTAAGCAAATAACTTGCACATTTGTTGTAGGGATATTTTCCCTGTACCCTCTACCTTCTGCCTTAGTATTCCTGGCAAAAGGAACCAACATAACGGATGATTTTCAGAGCCAAATGTGGTCTTAGAAAACATGAGCTGTGGGGATTCTCCCCAAACTCAGAATCATTGGCGGACCATGTCTGATTGCTTCTCAACAGCCAGCTTCTGCAGATAGGCACCAGAATTCCTACGACCCACATGAAAACACTCATCCTAGATGACAGTATAAATCCTAAATTGTCCTTCTTCTCTATACTAGTATCTGTAAGAAAGTTTATCTTGTTTGCAGCCAAAACCTCAGAGCTTAAAGTGGTTTTTGGGCACAAAGCTTTTCTCTTCTCAATGTTTGGTAATTAAGCAAATGAAAGAACTAACTTAACTCTACCTACCTGCTAGACTATACCAAAATCCGTTCTTTCTTATTCGCAAATATTATGAGTTACCAAAACCTACTCTAGCCCTCTCTGTTTTTCCTGCCTGTTTGGTATTTATGACAATTGCTTCAAGCAATAATTTAGCTATGCCTTTGGGGGGGCATAACATTATGAAAAGTTATTTAGAAACACCAAGCCAGACCACACTCACTAAACAGAGACTAGATATGACATTGAGATAGCCTATAGGGTTGAGATTCAGCGGCAGTGCTGGAGGAAAAAGCAGGCAAGGGCTAGACTGAGGTATATAACCTGAGCGTGGACATGATTAACACTGGGCTGTCCAGCAGAGGTTAATGAGTGGTTCAGAAGCAATACCTGGAAGTGGGTTAGTTAGTGACAGATGGAGATCCTGTAGGTAATGATCACACAGAAGTGAAAAACTACAATAGGACCCTGGGTTCAGGAACAGGGTTCTGCTTCTGTTAGGTTCAGGAAAAGAAAGGTAGAACCTTTGTCTGATGGGAGACTGAAGATGCTTGGAACATGATCTTAGCTGGGACTAAAACACGGAGAATTAAGGCCTGCATGCTGTAAGCCACATAAGGGTGCAGTGTTAGTTAGCTTTGGTCAGCTCCAGGTAGAGTCCCAGGTACTAGAATGGGGATTTGGAGCACAGGACTGATTCCTAGGCCCCAAGCAGGGTTGTTATAGTACAGGAGAAGCCTTCCCAGCAGACAGCATTAGAAAGTGAGCTCCAATAGCCTGTGTGGAGAAGAAACAAACTTTCCTCTTACCGTCAAGCTTCTTACTGGTCTAATAATCAAATAGACATGAGACAGTTTAGCAAGAGAAAATAACCAAATTTAATACATATGTATGGGAAACCTGCATACATGACAGAGTCAGAGACCCCACATGCATGAGAGGTTGAGAGAGAAAGGGGAAGTGAGGTATTCAAGACATCCTGAGCTAGGGATGAGGTAATGCACCTAGGAAGCTTCAGAGTCAGTGCAGGATGGTAAGAACAACAAATAAACAGCTATTTAGTAAACAAGTTTGCCCTGCCTGACAAATAGTAGTTAAAGGATAGGACTAAAGTTTCTCTTAAGCCTGAAGTTAAAGTTGCCTTTAACTCCAAGTAATTTGCATATCACTGAGGCATATCTTGGGGTAGCTCATTCTGAACCCCCACACCTGCAAATGTACACTAATTCTGTTTGGGTAAAGACTGTATTCTAACAGGATTTACAAGGAGTTTTATGTTTTAGTTTGTGGTCACTAGTCCAGCCTAACCTCTCTACATTTTTTCATTGTATCTGTCTTCATCAGCTCAGGCTGCTGTAACAAATACCACCAACTGGGTAGCTTAAAAAAACAAACATTAGTTTCTCACAGTTCCAGAGGCTGGAGGTCCAACCAAGACCCGTGTGCTGGCATGGGTGAGTTCTGGTGAGAGCCCTCCTCCTGGCTGTGTATCGTTCGCCACTTCCTTACTGTGGCCTCAAATGGCAGAGCACAAGTCAGCTGTGTTCTTTTCATCTTCTTTTAAGGACCCTAATCCCATTAGGGAGGCTCCACCCTCCTGACCTCATCTGAATTTAATCACTTCCTAAAGAGCTCACCTCCAGATACAATCCCCTTTGGGATTAGGGATTCAATGCAGGAATTTTGGAGAAACAGAAACATTCAGTCCATAACAGACCCCTCTTTGATTTCCTGCATACTGAGCAGGAATCCCTGAGCTCAGATAATCAAGATCTTAGAAGATTAGAAAAGTTTATTTACTCTACCAAGTGAGTAGTATGTTCCTACATATCAATTAGCATTTTGGGGGGCTGAACTTTGTGTAGTAACTCTCTCTATTTGTTTTTTCTGTCTCTATGAAAACAACATTTATGAATTCTTTCTTATTCTCATTTTGCTTTTCTCTCTTCCAACTTCCTACTCCAACTGTCAGTATCTCTACTGCATTATTAACTAGGACTTGCCCAATTAAGGTGCTCATGGACCTTTGTATTTCATGGTCATTCAACAGCAACTAGATTGACAGACCCACAAGGAGCTACAGTCCCTGAGACACTGGCTGCTTCAGCTAACAGGAAAAGATGAGCAATAAAAAGGAATTGTGAGAAAAATCAATAACCTCACATTGGCCCCATATGTCCATGAGCATCCCTTTGTTATTGGAGAATCACTTCTATGATTGTAGGCAGTATTTATCTCTCTCCCTCTTGTCTATCAAATGCCTGTTTAGAATCCAGAGTCTATATGACTCCAGCATTTACAGCTCTCCTAATTCTCTGTGGGTCAGATTTCTAGTCTTTTCTCTTGTTTCCTCACTACAAGTCAGAGGCTGCTGTCTTCTTTAACTCACTGACCACAGGTCTGAAATATTGGGAGAGAGTTGTAGCATCCAGGGGGAGCTTGGTCTGGATGAGTTTTAAAATTTCTTCCAATTCTGGGTTTCAAAGATGTCATGGCTAAATAAATATTCTGTCTCTCTTTGCTAAGACTGAAAAATCGTTATTATCCTCATACACATTTATTTATTCAACAAATATGTATTGAGCATGTTGTACCAGATATTAGTTTATGCTTTTGGTTTCATTACTCATGGCTACCTTTAATGTTAATTTTAGATAGATTCTGCCTGGTGATCTTTCCCAAGAACCACACCTCCTTATAGCAACTATAGTCACTGCGCTTCATGCATCTCAAAATGTGATGTACAGTCAGACAGCCACTATGTAACAGAGTGCAGAGGGGTATCTCCTGAAAATAGCAGAGCATATTCCCCACAGCCCTTGACTGGGGGAAGGGGAAAGTGGGTAATACAAATTTAAGATATTTTTCATGACAATGGCAAGTTAATAGCTGTGCATTTCCTGAAAGGAAGAGGATTACTGCCCAGGGTGAAAAGTGTATCTGATTTTAAGCGAATATAGACTCACGACATAGCCAGGGGAGGCAGATGCCCGCCCCTGATGCCCCTGTGTCACTGGGAACTCTTGCCCTGACTAAAGATGGCAGCAGCCAAAAGAAGGTAAAAGATACTGAGGAACTGGCAAAACCCTAGGAAGGGCTGGATATGAAGTCACATATGAAGTTCTGGGCCAACTATTTAAATGAGGGCAGGTTGAACGGGTGTAGCAGAGAGTCCGCCATGAAGACAAGAGGTCTGGAGTGAGTAAGGGAGACACAAGAGTGCACCACGAGTTCTCGAGAGGAAGTCAGACTAAAGAAGACCAAGGCGGAGCTGATGTAGCTGCAGGGACCTGCCTAACTAAGCACAGATTCTTAAGAGATATTTGGAGATGAAGCGTGACTGGGAATACTGAACTGCAGACTTCCGCTTCTCTGAACGGCACGCAGAGAGGTCACTCTCTTGGGATTGTGCCTCCCTGGACCCCACCATGATCCAATGTAAGATGGCACATGTTTCCCTGAGCCACTATCTAGAGGCTGAGAACAACATACCCCAAATCCTGAAGGAGAGAGCTGTTGCCAGAGGATGATGACTCTGCACACTTCAGGGTGCACAGTGCACATTTCAGAGAGGATGGAGATCTCTTTGCACAACCAGCTTAAGAACAGATAAGAGTATGCGGAACTTCTAGGCTTAGTTTTGGCTTATAGCCTTTTAGGGAGCAAGGGAAGTACTGGGTCTAGTGGGAAAGGAGGGCTCTGAGCAGGAGTGCTCTCAGCCACCCCGCCCAAAGTTCGAACCCTGTTAATAAAAACCTGTGTCATTCAACACTAATTATTTGGTGTTGTGTCCTGGTGCCACATGGCTGAGCCCCAGTTTGCTTGGTTATAGAGTATGGTAAGTAGTTAAGATAATAGCCTCTAAAATTGGATCCTACCTTAGCTCCCCACCAGCTGTGAGATAGTGAGCAAAGCATTTAACCATTTAGAACAACACCTGGTAGAGTAAGTCCTGAATACATGTTAGCTATCTGAATTGCCCAGAGGTTTTATGAAAAGTACAGATTTAGAGATATAGAGTGATGAATGGATGTCTGCATTTGTTGCAAGACTAATTCTTATTTATTGAAACTTGCAGAACAATCTGACAGTAACCAGAGGGGAGGTGGGAGGGGATAGTGGGAGGAGGAAGGGAAGGGTTTTCAGGAACAACTCTAAAGAACACATGGAAAAACCCAAGGGGGAGTGGAAGCAGGGGAGGGAGGTGGGGATGTTTGGGTTTCAGGGGAGTGGTGGGGAGTAGATGCAGGCAACTGTACTTGAAAAACAATAAAATATGTTTTTTAGAAAGAAACTTGCAGAATCACTGAATTTTATACCCTCCCCTTCAGTTTCCTCATTCTCCTTTCCCTACTCTTGTGAATAACTGGGTTCAAATCCCATCCTTGAGAATTCAACTCGGGTGGGAAACACCCCACACCACTGAGCAATTCTGAAACATCAACTGGGTATTCGGTATTTGACAATTCAATTCAATTCTGACACTATCTATTGGGAGATAGCATCAGATTCCACAGACCAAGGGCTCAGTCCCACAAGACTGCTCTTCACCTCAGATGCCTGTCCCAAATCCTGGCTGTTTCCTGCGCTTCAGAAGAAATGTCTGCAAATCAGAGGTTCCCGAAATCCCTCCTCGGATCTGATTAATTTGTTAGAGCAGCTCACAGAACTCAGAAAATCCATTTACTCACTAGATTACCAACTTATTAGAAAGGATATTAAAAGACACCGATCCACAACCAGCTAAAGAGATGCATAGGACAAGGTCCCAAACAGAGGAGCTTCTGTCCTCAGGGAGTTTTGTAACCAGCATGATGGCATGTGGAAGCCTTCTGGCTCACCAATCTGGAAGCTCTCCAAACCCTGCCCTTTTGGGGTTTTTTTATGGGAGCTTCATTACACAGGCATAATTGTTTAAATCATCTGACATTGCTGATTGATTCAACTTCCAGCCCCTCTCCTCTCCTAAGAAATCAAGAGGTGGAACTGAAAGTTCCAATCCTCTATTCAGGGTTGGTTCCCCTGGCAACCAGCCACCATCCTAAAGTGCTTTCCAAAAGTCATGTCATTAACATAAGCCCTGTTGTGGTAAAAGGGGGCTTGCTATGAATAACAAGACACCATTTCACCTTTTTATGTCTCTGAATGGATTTCAGGAACTGAGGAGAAGAGACCAAATATTGTAACAAAAGATGATCTCACTGTGCACAGGAAATTTCAAGGGTTTTGGGAGTGTGATTCAAGAACTGTGAAATGACCAAATACATATTCTTATAAATTACAGTATCATGATCATCTTTTCTAAAAGGTACCATTCAGGCAAGTTTCTTGAACTCTCTGAACCTCAATATTTTCATATAAAAAAATGTGAGCCATATTGCTAATGTCCCTGTTGGTGATTGATGACCCGCAAATTAAATAACACAGAGTATACAGGGTTGGGCAGAAGTAGGTCTACAGTTGTTTGTATGGAAGATAACGTAGTAATTACTAACTAATAACATGAGAATAAACTCTGCTGTATTCACAACTGTAAACCTACTTTTGCCCCACTCTGTACAATAAAACCATAGGTATTATGTGCTACCATATATCAGATATTGCCTTATGTCATTTATCCCTCTTAGTAATGTGGGTAGGATTCCCATTTTATAGATGAAAAAGCAGAGGCTCAGAGTGGTTAATCTGCTTTTACACAATTTCAATAATAATGAAACCGAGGGTCCTATAGTTCTCGTGTGATTTAAACTATAGTTTTAAAACAACCCCTTTTTCCCTTCTTTTCTCTCTCAGCACACTTCACTGCCCTGACATTAATCTCTCATCATGATGATCGTTGGCTGCTGAGACACCAGAAGACAATAGCCAGGTTCTGACAGGGTCACATCTTAATCTAAGTTATGTTTTAACTCCTGAGCCCTAAGACTGGACAACCCCCTTGGCTAATTCTCCTTGAACTTATTCTGAACACTGGAGCTGACCTCAGAAGTTGTCCTCACATTCTGCAGAAATGATTTATTACCCTTAAACCTCACCCAATCATCTCCTAACAGGATCTGGAACCCAGTGTCTTGTGATTTTGCCTTATGTAATCTGCAACCTACATGCCACTGAAGAGTTGGGTCTTTCAGAGCACAAGCTGGACCCTCTCTGGATTGGTCAACTCTAATAAACTGCTTCCTCCCTTCACTATTAAATACCATAGCATCAAATAATAATTGACTTCCCAAGACTCTTCCAACCAAAATGTTCACCAATCCTAAACAATTATGCTACAATTCTTATCCAGTTCTAGTCAAATTGCTTCATTAAAAGACTCCAAAACCACATTGAAACCCTAATTTTATCCTCCACACTCTAATACTTTACTAAGAGTCTGCAAAGATAGTAAGTTCCCTTACCAAAGTAAAAAAAAAAAAAAAAAAACCTAAGCTTTTTCTTATCAACAAGTTATTTTCTCTTTTAATTTCATGTGTCAATATGTGTGAGACCAGCTTGGAGAAAAAAAAAATCCCATGTAACTTGCAGAATCTGAAAACTGATAACTTTTGTTCATTTGCATTATACAATGTAAGACTGTGTCAAGTGACCTGAATTAATCAGGATTTCTATCCATCCACCCACCCACCCCTATTTATTCCCTTTCCGTAATTCATATGCCATCTCATCTCTCTCACTCCTTCTCTTTTAAAACAGAGGAACTCCTGCCCCTATTTCATTTCCTAGGAGTTTCTCCCTGTCAAGTGCTCTAGAGTGAGGCTCTTCTTCATCCCTGTAAATCTATCTTTATTTTGTTTTTGTTTTATCTATTTTTGTTTTATCTTTATTTTATTTCACGTATTTACTTCTGTAATAGAGCAAACCTTTTTGTTAAAGCCATTTCAAATTATACAAATATTAGCCTGTGATGCCTGGAAAAATGATGTGATTTTTCTCTCTCTGAGTGCATGTGTGCATGTGTGCGTGTGTGCACTGTCACAAGAGGAAAACACACAAACACATAAAATGTCTACTAACATCAGACCTTTCACCAAATGGCAACCAAATTTTTTTAAAAAGATAAATTCAAATTCATATTTCAAAAATGAATGAGGACCTCTTTATTTCCAATGCAATAGAAATGCAAAGAGGAGGAAATCAGTGCAAACCAGGATGCCTTGGATCAGCACATTTTAAAACAAAATGTACCTTTGTATCTGAAAATCTGAGAGCCATGAATATTTAACAGAGAGAGAAAAGAATGATTTTGTCAGCATGTAAAGCAAGTCCCAGGGAAGCTTAAATTCTGCTGCTTTCTATTAGCTTCTCTACTCAGTAAACAAAATGAGTCATTCAGGCAAAGGAAAGGAGGGAGTTAAGGACTAGGGGAGGTTGAGAGGGGACTTCTGAGTCTTAGGAAGGGGTAGACTTGGGAATAGTAGTGAATGGGAAAGAATGATGAAGTTTAATACCAGCCAGTGGTCATGAACTCTCTGGCTAGGGATAGAGCAGCTGGAGACAGTCCATGAAGAGAATTTTCAAAATCCCAACTGTTCTAGAAGCCAAAGAAAGCAGGAGTAGCTATTGTAAAGGGATCTAAGAAATTGATTTGGCTACTCCAGGATGCAAGTCGTATCCAATTAATCTTTTCTTTCTTTTCTCACATCTTAAAGGGTAGCAATACCAGCTCCCTGCTTTAGAAGAATATCTTGGAGATAAGTGAGATGCATTAGCCAAAATTCATGCTAAATATTTGATGGCTGTATCTGAAGCCACACAAGAGAATATTTGGGCAGCTTACCAGCTTCATGGGGGGAAGAAACTTAACATGGCATAATTCAGGACTTTCATTATAGCCCAACCTTTGACATTATGACTCAAATAATGCTCCAAGGAGCTTTCCTGATAACTAGACAACAACATTCTGCAGGCTAATGATGTATTGATTCTTTAGCTATGGATGCTGTACAAAAGGAAAGTGCTGATCAGTTGGCTGTGATGGTGTAGGTCGGTGTGTAGCTGCATTCAGCAGTACTAATCAACAAAATTAGCCTTCAGGCTCTTTTAATGGATTAATTTTAACAGATAAAGTTTGTAAGAGGCAGCATAGTGTTCTGTGAAATGAACTTTGAATTGGGAGTCAAAACCGGAGTTGTCATCCTAACTATACAATGAACACTATTCATAAATTTAAACAAGCCACTCCTAATTCTTTTATTTTTAGAGTGCCAGTTTTTTAGTCTGTAGAAAAAAAGAATACCTCTACAGTTATTTGTATGATAACTGGATGAGTAAAGGGACCTTTCTTATGGATAACACATATCACTTCCCTGTTTATGCTTTTTCTACCCACTCTGAGTTTAGAGCCTATATTTCAAGGCTATAAGCTTTAAGTATAAGCTATAAGCCTTGTTGGAGGCTGTCAGAGTCTGAACTAACTAATTAAGAGGGAGCAAAACGGGTTGTCAAAATTCTATAAAATTAGCAAATCATAAGATTTCTTTTTTAAAAAATTAAGTAGGATTAAGTAGGTACAGCATAACCTGTCACTGCAAAGTCAGCTGCTGACCCTTGAAAATATTTTTCATTAAATACACTAGCCCTGAAGCCATCACTTTCCTCAAAGCTTGTCCTTGGTGCCTTAATTTTGGATGAAAATGCAGGTATTCAGAGGAAGTAAGAAGGCATCTAGGCTGTCTTCTAGGAGTCTCTTGAGCCCTTAGGCAATCAGTCTAGAAGCAGAAGTCCTTTATATAAAGGGACACTTGACATCCATCAATTATCTACCTAAACTGACTAATTCCTCTTTATGGCTTTTTGGTGATCACACCAGAGCAGAGGTGCCATCTGTACGAAGGTTGACTTTGTATCATCTGAAATATGGGAGCCACCCAGGAGTTACAGAATAATGGATGTTCAGGGCCCGTCATATTAGAGATGAAGATGGCTGGCCCAGGGGCAAGTTACTGGGTCTGTATCTGCAGGTAAGACACACTCATCCTAAGGATGTGAATAGAATCATTCAGCAAATAGTTACATTTTTTACACTGGATTCACACTTATAACTGTGCACAGAGGATAGGGTTGGAAAGAAAGGGTCTTCTTCATGCAAGTGCCTTAGCATCTGGTAGGGATATAGAGATATAAACACTCCTGGCTGTAGATGGTCGATAAAATTGAAAGCAAGGCCACCCCACTTATTGTATGAGATGATAAGGAAAGATATCACAAAAGAGACCATATCTGAGCCAAGACTTGAAGGATGAGGGAAGTTTATGAGTATAAACAGAGGGAAGATCATTCCAGGATGGGGGAACGTTATTTGCAATGTAGAATAATAATAATCTTTTTTTTTTTTTTTGAAAAAGCAATTTGGTGTGAAGAGGCACTGCTGAGATACATGTCTGCCCAACAAAAATATTTATGACTCTATGCCACAGTCCAGGGGAGCTATTATAAATACTGAGCAGGTGTGTGGCTTGATTGGATGCAAATAGTACAAATGTCGTTCTAAAGATTGTGTGTAGACTATAATAAAGAATTGCCAAGTTCCAGTTCAAGATGAACACATGAGGTTTCTCAGCTAACTCTCTCAAATCTCTAGGCATCTGGCAAAGAAGGGAAGACTCACATCAAATCAGATAGCAGAAGGTGGACACAATATTACCATATACCACACCCCCCACACAGGAACCCTCAGTTGGGAGGAAACTCCAAACTGGAAGCTTCTCCTTAAGGATCAAAGGGTGTGAACCCCACATCAAACACCCTCCACCTTTAAGACCTGCACCTGAGATGAGTTCCCAAAAAATCTCGCTTTGAAACTCTCATGGTTTGTTTCCATGAATGCCCAAAGGGCTAATAGCAATCTGAGAAATGGCTCTTAAAGAGCTCATTCTTGGACTCACCAGCCTCAGGGCCCAGGGCTCCCTGACTCTCAGGAAGGGCTCATTTGAGGGGTGGGTATAGGAGCAGGACCTGAAGCTATGTTTAGAGGGTGTGAAGTACAATCTAGTTCAAGTCATGCCTGGCAGGGTGGAGTGTTCAAGATATCTGCACATGTGACCTGAACAGATGTGTCTGTAGAGGCAGAATACTCCAGGATAAGCCCACTGGCACCTCCCCAATGACTTATCAAGGGCCTCAAGTCATATGGAGAGAATCAGAAAGGTGGAGTACACACACGACCCTCATGGGGATAAGGACTGAGGACCTAAGACTGCCGCCTAGACAGTTAAACTCCACACACCAATGTGCTGCTTTAAGACACGGCATCCACTGAACACTGTGCTCCCCTGGATCAAGATTGTAACTTCTCCGTCCCATAAAACTAGCTCTTCATGCTGTGCCAGGCAGAGTCTCGTGGCTGGACTCACCGTGCCACAGGGTTCTTCCTTTCAAGAAGCTGAAGGCTTTCCTGCCTACCATGCTGTCTCCTAGGCAGTAGACTGAGACTCTGGGACTTGGGTTTGTTATCCCCCAATGCCTATGCATGATGTTATTACTGATTGTTTCTGAGTGATTATTATTAGGTTAATATTACTGTTATTAGGTTACTATGGATTTGGAGTGAATCTGCAATAATAAAATCTCAGTGAATCTGCATTAATAAAAGCTGAGTAAATAGCCTAGTCACCTGTTTTGGCTCCCTGTTATTTCTCTGTGCAGGTGTAACCTGTAGGACTGGTGGTTGTATAGGTGGCTCAGGCACTTTCAGTTCTTAAGGCCTAGACCAGACAACCCTGGAGAGAACTGAAGGCTGGCTAATAGGAAAGACTATATTGCAAAACATACGCTCGCGACAGCTGGCCCCTAATTTAACACACATTTGGAGGCCTGCTGGGTTGTTCTCTGGCACTATCTTTGCTCTCCTGCCTTGCTTCAACCCATAGATGCCACTTTATTTTTCTTACTCTAGGCTTCTTTTCTTTCTTAATTTTTTATTTCTTTTCTTATTCTTTTTTCTTTCCCAGTGTGTGACATCTCTACCCTCTCCCTCAGTCACAGTTCAGAATACCAGTATCTCCCAGAAGGGAGTTCTTATAGGCAATCGGTGTCCCCGTTTTACGTCTGGTGCTCCTGTTTTACGTCTGACGGCTCGGTTTTACGTCTGGTGCTCCCATCTTATGTCTGAGAGCCTAGCTTCGTGTCTGCTGTCCCCATTTTCGTCTGGTCCCCCTCTTTTCCATCTAGTCCCCTGTTTTAGCACCACCGTCTAACCAACTAAGCTTAGTCCCCTGTTTTAATCTGGTGCTCAGGTTTTTGCAGCTGTCACCCATGGAAACGCTGTATCTCCTGGCTCTGGTGGCTAGTGAGCTTTACACTCCTGGGTCCACAATACTATAACTAATGGAGAAAGAGTTCTTGACCAGCTGCCACCTCCAGGACCAGTAAAAGGTAAGGGACTCAAGAGCTGAGTCTGTTTGTAAACATGGCCTGTTAGCTTCTCATTATACCTGAGCCTGAGGGGCAGGCTTCTAATCAAACACACGTGAAAGAGCTGACTGTAATCCTTTCTAGAGAACTCTGAGGTCAGGCTCCATCTCTGTACTCTCCTCCGGCTGCATTCCAGAGAGCAGCTGTCTCCCGGATGGGCGTTGTTAGGTTCACCTGGTGCCTATCTTTGAGCTGTGGCCCAGAAGGTTTTTGATTGTCTGGTTCTAGTGGCCTGGGGTGCTTGCATCCCTAAGTCCAAGGAAACTGTAACAATCCAAGAGCCCGTTCTTGGTCAGCTGCCACCCCCAGAGCACTTCACTCACAGCAGGCTGAAACACATGTCCAGGCCTTCTGTGAAAGAGGCCTGTTTGCTTGTCCTGCAGCTTCAGCCTGAAGGACAGGCTTCAGGCTTGGCACACAGTTAAAGGCCTGAAAAATGTGACCTGGTGGAAGCCATCTTTGCATTCGCCCCCTGCCTCCCTGCAGCTTGCTGGCATCTCCCAGACAGGAGCTGATACACTTGTCTGGAGTCCTGATTTTTGAGACTGCTGCCCAGAGGGCACCTCTAGATCACTTTGCACTGGTGCACTGGTAGCCAAGGGGCTTAAACTTTCAATCCCACAGGCGAGTATATATATTTGCCTACTTTGAAAGCTGCTGCCTGAGGGTCTGGCTTCCAATCAGCCTGAAACTAAGAGCTGAGATTCTCCCCTCAGGGACACTGACAGATTTTGTCACAGGCTGCTTGGACACAATCTCAAGGGTTTGAGGGACAACCAAGAGCTGGGGCAGAGTTTAAGTATTAGGCTCATCTCCTTCCTGTACAAGGCCACTTCTTCAAGGCTAAGAGGGGTGGCTTTTTTATCTAAGGCATCGAAACCAACACAAAGAGTCAAATAAAGTGAAGAAACAAAGGAATATGCTCCCCCCAAAGATAATACAATAAAACCTCAGAAGGATAGTAAGATCATGGATAGTAGGGATGGGGAGACTCTATATAGATAGGATAAATAAGGATGTCATTTCAACAACATAGGGTGAAAGGTGACACTCTGAATCAGGATGACAACAGTTGGGAAAATATTGTGTAAGAGAAATGCTTATGTGGTAGGATTAGCCTGGAAATTTGTGATTGATATGATGGAATGGATGACAATGATCAAAAGACATCTTACCTGTATTTAAGCTATTATTGAAACTCCCTCATTTCCATAAGTAAACTTGGTGCCTACATATGTTAACTCTGTTGATACCACCACAAAACTATGATATGGTCTGCTGTGTTTTTAAGTAAGAAGGAAGAGAAGAGCAGGGAGATTTTTCCTTAGCTTTTCTAGTCAACATCTTGAACTTCACTGGATATTTTATGCACGGCATATGAATTTTGGGGGGAAAATGGTAAAAGGCCACGAGACTTTAGTCCAGCCTCTGTGGTGGAATGTGTTATCCCTGTGTGGCCTGATTCTCTGGTCTAATGAGCTGTTTAAGATGAAAATGCCAACTTTGGAAACTGCTTTCAGAATTCACAATATAGCTAAAGAAGAGGTTGAAATAAATGTTTTAACATTCATCTTGATTGGGTAGAAATTTCTCTGGGTTTCTTTGTAATTTTTGAATGTCCACTAAGAAGCTGAAGTTGCTGGGTCAGTAATACTGTTTATGGATACTCATATATACTTGCATAGGGGACAAAGGAAAGATCTGGGAGACATATGATACACAATAAACAAATAATTAATGGGTTATTTATTTATCCACTATTATTATAGTATGGGATTTCAAATATTATAGAAGGTATAATGAATATAATCATAGAATTAACCAAATCTAGAAGTGAATTTTAATATTCAGTGATGAGTATTATGATTAGAGTTATGAAATGTTACAGAATTGGATAGCAGATACATCTAGCCATGAATTAAGTTTCCTATTAAGCTTGCATACATCATTAATAAATGGAATAAGTAAAAAATGCATAAAAGTTTATTTTCAAACCAGTATTTAATATTTAACTATGTTTCAGATATTGAGCTAGGTTTGTGAAGGATTTAAGATTAGTCAAACACTGATCTTCCTCTCTAGACATTTATAGACTGGTCACGGTAAGCTATGGACACAGGTAACTTTGAAGTTGATGGCTCCATGCAGAGCACCTTGACAGAGGAAGTACTGCAGGACTTGAATAGAATGAGAAGTGAACAGTTTGGAGAACATCTCTCTCTTTGGAGAGATCTATTCCAAAATGTTTCAATATTCAGGAAAACATCAATAAAAATCAAATAGGTTAGGGAACATAATACTAGAGAAATTAGTTTTACCGGGACTTGTGAGAAAGACAACCAGTTGTCACCCAAGTTTGTCCATGCAGATTTTTTAAACATGTGTTCTCACCTCTGTGCCCACTCCACTGCCTTAAGGCAGGTCCTCCTTATCTTGCTCCTGGCCTCAGTTACGGAAAACCAGTTCCCTGTCTCCTCTCTCAGGCCCTGTTTTGTTGGTTTGCATTGCTGTAACAAAGTACTGGAGATTGGGAGGCTTGTAAACAACAGAAAATTATTTCTCACAGTTCTAGGGTCTGGAAGCTGCAGAACAGGGTGCCAGCCGCAGTCTAATGAGAGACCTCTTCTGGGTTGCAGACTGCCAATATCTCATTGTATCCCCACAGGGTGGAAAGCAGAGAGAAAATAAGCTCTTTTCCTGACTCTTACAAGGGCACTAATCCCATTCATGAAGGTTCTACCCTCTGCCCCACCTAATCCTAATTACCTCTCAAAGGATCCACTTCCTCATACTCTCACGGTGGAGCATAGAGTTTTAACTAAGGCACCTTGGTCTCAAGTTTGGAGCAGTCATCTGGGTCTCTAGAAAACAGGTTTCCATGTTAATTTACTGGCTGAATATCCATGCTTCCTTTGACTAAAGCAACTGTAATAATCTTGTTTTAATGACTTCATCTCCCTTACAACCATGGCAAAACTACCTAAACCTTTTTGTTCTCCTCTAAATTACTGTTTTTTAATTATACACATTCTTTTTTCGTACATGACCCCTGTGCCTATAATTGGCCCTTTGCTCTTTATGGACCAAGAAAATACCTATTTACATTAATAAGACCCAGCTCAGTCGTCCCCTTTTCTGTGATGCTGTCTCCAAGTCTCAGTTTCCCCTTCATTCCTGTTTCTGTTACTGTACTTATCTCATTGTTTTGGAATTATCTATTTATAGAACCCCCTTCTCCCATGAACTACAAGTTCTTCAAATAAAATTATATCTATATTTTTTGTAATATTTAAAGAATCTGTTAATTTTTATTATTAAAAATTTAGCATTCTAACATTCTGTGTATTATTTGTGAAATAATAACATAGATTTTCAGTTTCTTCAGTTGTACCCCTGCTGTAATGGACATTCAACAAACGATTACTGAATGAACTGTAAGAGGCGAGTATAATGATGAATTAGAACTCACGGTACCATCACATATTCTCTGTGAAATTTTGTACAACTTTCTTGACTTGTCCAAGGTTTAGGTTCATTATCTGTAAAATGAGGATAATAATAATTAACTCGTTGGGATAATTAAGTGAAATAATGATTGTAAAGCACTTGGCTCAAGTCCTGGCATATCTTATGCACCTAATAAATTATTTATACTAAAACTATTGCTATTAATTACTGTTTTAACCTTAGCAAGGCTCATACTCCATAAACTTTATTTTTCCCATCTTTTTTAAATTAAAAAAATGGAAATAAAAATTCCCATCTTTCCCTCCTTATAACACTTTAGTAATTATCCAATTTAATGTTAGAGTACTTTAAAAACTATAACAAATCATAAAATTGTTAATAGTGATTCTTACACTTCTCAGAACCTTAGGTCACTTGGAAGGGATGAGGATGTGGCTATAAATTCTCTGTGACTAACATGAAAACTGTTTGTAAGAACTCAGAATGTTGTTATCATTGACTCTTTGTCACCCAAGGTTAAGAATTCTAAGATTAATACAGTCAAAAGTTTCCTCTTAATCATGGCTCACATTATAAATCAGTTACTGCGTTTTCTGCTATCCCAATAACTGCCTAATGTAGGTAGACTTTTCAGCTGCTGTTCTGTCTCAGAGTAGACATTTTTACCATCATAATTAGTCAGGGCTGAAGTGATAGGATGATTAAGAGGTGTTTCTGTCAAGATTTTGTCATTCAAGATTGAAATGCAACCAGTTCTTTATATCTTGCCCAGGTCATTGTAAAACCTTCAATAACAGTGGAAGCATTTATTTTTATTTTACCAATCATTATTCAGAACTCTCAAACATTTAGCAAAAAATATTAATTGTTAAAATAGTAAACCATAAATATCTCCTCAAAAGCTATGTCTCCCACAAGACCCATAGCAGTTGATTAAATAATGGAAGTTTCTTCCATGAAGGCTTTACTAACTGCTGTGGTCTACATCATTTCTTTCTATTCCTATTAAACCTGCAGTGCATTCTAATTGGTTTCTCTCTTAATTGCATGCCTTGCTATATAATTGGAACTGCTCCAAGTGTGCATTCTGCTGGATGATTTACTGGCCAAAACAACTTAAAAATTACAAGCCTCAGTTTCTCTGTGAAATGAGGATAATAATATTGTTCTGCCTATGCCAAAAAGTGTTTGTAGTTCAAACAATATATGGATGTGAAAATAATTTGAAAAATTAAAATAATTATTCAGATATTACTTAAACTGTTGGCGTTCCTTGATTTTAAAGTATTTAGCTCTTTTTGTTTTATATAGTTTTTAAAAACTCCTATTTTTCCCACAGACTGACTTATCACTTTTAGAGACAATTCTTTTTTTTTAAGATTTTATTTATTTAATTTTAGAGAGGGGAAGGGAGAGAGAAAGAGAAGGAGAGAAACATCAATGTGTGCTTCTTGAGTGCCCCCACACACACACATGCAGGGGACCTAGCCCACAACCCAGGCATGTGCCCTGACTAGGAATCAAACCAGTGACCCTTTGGTTCACAGTCCGGCGCTCAGTCCACTGAGCCACACCAGCTAGGGCCAGACAACAGTTCTGAAATCCATCTCTATACTTTACATCTCTTTTCATGATATCAACACCCATTTATCGTGTTGCCTAATTAAAATTTATCAAATTTTACATCTCCAGATATTTGCTCATTATTTTCCCACCATATCTTTTTTCTTTCCTTATATCAATGAGTGGTACTCCTGACTACCTGCTTACTGTAGCAATGAGCCAAGTGTTTTTGATTTCTCCCTCATCCTTACTCCATGTGTCTACCTGTCCACTGAATCTGATCAAACACCCTTCAAATCAGGCTATTCTTGTCTGCTCGTGGATCATTATAATAATATTTAAAGAATCATAATAGAATCTTCAAAGAATCTTAAAGAATCTTTAAAGAATCACTAGAACAGACTCCTAACTGAATTCACTAGCTCCTGACATGGCCCCCACACTGCCACAGAAACTTTTATAAATAAAGCCAAGAGTCTACTCCTGACTAATGCCTATAAATAACAACCATTGTTCCCAAGACGAATCAAAGATAAACATAGTTTACAAACTCTTTTGAACAGTCTTTCTTAAATATAATGTGCTTACACATCACCTGAGCATCTTGTTAAAGTGTAGTTTCTAAGCCAGTGTGTCTGGGTACAGGGCCTAGACTAGGGTGAGTTGAGTGAGACACCCCAGGCAAACAACTGCAGGAGCAATCACTGTCAGGGCAGTGCTAGTATTAAACCTATACTTTGCATGAGCCTAAGAGTGAGTGCCTCCTTAAATTACGTGCCTTAGCTGTTGCCCTTGTCAAGCTCCCAAGTGATGCTGATATTCTTGTTCTTGATCCGACCACATGGTAAGAAGCAAAAATTAAGTGATCTTTATTTATCTGCCTATCTTCACTCTCAGGATTTCTCACATCAAATACTTTTCTCTAGTCATATTAAATAATTTATATATATTTTTTCATTTCTGGGTATACATTGTTTCTTCTTCTTGAAATGACTTGTACCCTTAACCTTCTTTGCCTCTCTGACTTCTACATGTTCTTAAACACGACTTTCTCCAGGATGCCTTCTCTGACTTTGATAAATAGATCAGGCACCCATCTTTTCTCCTTCCACTGCTCCATTTAAACTTTCTTCTTTAGCATTTGTTCATCAAGAATATAATATTATGTTTAGTTATCTATCTCTATAAATAAGTTTTATGGACTAAAAACATGGACTTTTATTATTTATTATTTCAGGTCAAGCAACAAATATGGTTCTAGCATAGCGTATGTAATTAACATATATTTGATAAATAAGTGAATAACTGAGAGTTAAATTTTATACTTGGGCTATCTTCTTAAATTGGCTTTAAAATCCTTTAGCAATATCTTCTTCTTCTCCTGTAGTTCTCACTTTACCTTAGAGTGTTCTGTATGTACTTAATGAATATTATTTCATATCAATAAAAGCAGACAAGAGTTTTCCTTTCCTGAAGTCATTCAATGAATAATTGGTAATTATGCACCTGCTAGGTACTATGAATTCAGTGGTGAATCATAATAAACTCCCTGCTTTCACAGTATTTATTATTTAGGTATTTTTAACATTAAACAATTTTTTTAATTACAAATAGTTTGAAGGTGTGACAAAGGAAAAAACAGGACCTATGAGACCTGAACGTAGGGCATTCAATAATTAAAGTTAGTGGAAAAGTAGAAGCAATGAGAAAACACAAAAGTGATGGACAAGACAGGCATGAAACAAAGGGGAATTTGAAGCAGACAAAAAGCACATGTAGTAGAAAAGGCAGTGAATTTGGATTTGAATCCTGGCTCTTAGTTGTGTGGCCATAGGTGAATTACTCTCTTTCCCTGAGTTTTCTACCCTCAGTCTGCAAAGTGATTCTAGCACTGCCTATCTTTCCAAGCCATTGTGTGGATAAATAACCTGAACTTTAATACTGGTTGAATCTGAGCTGTGAGTGCTGAAGGCAGTTCTCCATGGTCTTTTCTTCTCTATGACATGGCATGTCCCCCTCCCTATGGCTAACATGATTTTTCACATTAGTATGGATGAGTGCCTTTGCATGCAATGCTCTGGAGGTGACTCAGTAAAGAGGGGAGACATGCAAGAAGCTGAGAGGAGCAAGCAGAGAAGTCATAAGCAGCACTGGGTCATAGAAAGGAGGGCTCCCTCTCGCAGTCTAATGCATATGAACAGGGGTGTGATGTAGGGCAATTGGGATCTGTCTTCAGTGTTAATTAACCTTTCTCACCCTTACATTGCAACAGACAGTAGTAGTTCTCTTACTCCCAAGAAGGGGATATAATTAGAACAGATGGAGAAAACACAGATGAAAAGAAATAGAGCACTTCTACGACTCCAGGAGGCTCATGCCCAGGGACTGTGTTTAGTGAAGGCAGGGATGCTTTTTACCTACAATCCAGGTGTTTTTCTCAAGCCCCTCAGGTAAGCCAGCTGTTAAGGAGAGAAAGTAAAAGGAAAATGGAGAGCCTGTTTAGAATTAAACCTTCATTTATTATCCCTGTATGTCTAAAGTCTTAAAATTTTTGAAATACAGATGCTCAATTGATGTTTAAAATGTGTACATGTATAACATTTCCTTATAAGACTGTAAAGTCTAAAAACCAAAGAGGACACAAAGGAGCCAAAGAATTTTTGAATGCCCGTGCAGAAAAATCCTCTGAAATCATCCAGAATCATTTTATCAACTGGACTCAGAATTTTGGAGACATAAACAAATAGCCTAAAGCTATACAGCTGGTCAACAATAAAGTAGAATGAAAACACACATTTGTACTTAACTTATACACAGAAGTGATTCAGCCATTCCCATCAGAACTACATTTTGATTGTACAAGTAAGAAAGAACCAATGGCTGAGAACTGTGGACATTGTAAATATGGGTATTGGAGAAGATGCTGCATCGAAGTCAGTCTATTTGTAGGGCAGCCTGGCAGGTGACATTGAATAACAAGGCATTCAGGGGAATGGCTCATGCAGAGACATGGTGAAGGCAAAGAACTGAAGACACGTAAGCACTTAGATGAGCTCTTATTTCCCCAAATTTATTGAGGTATAATTCACAATTAAAATTGTACATATTTAAGCTGTCCAACCTGATGATTTGAAATATGTATGCATTGTGAAATAATTACCAGAATCACACTAATTAATATCCCAGTATCCTCACATAGTTATTATTTTTTAATTAGGATAAGCACAGTTAAGATTTGTCCTCTTAGTAAATTTCAAGTATACACTGCAGTATAACAATGCTGTAGTCATATTGTACTCTGTGTATAGTGTATTGTACACTGCAGTCATATAATTGTATATTGGATCTCCTGAATTAATTGAGCTTGCATAATGGGCACTTTCTACACCTTGACCAGTATTTTTTTTGAAGAAAGAACTTCTTTGATGAGTCTGAACACTATCTCTACAATTATCTTCAGTGTCAGAAAAAGTGCGCAGGGCTTCTATTTTTTATGGAGACTTTCTCTCGAAAACATTAAAACCAGAACCACACAAAAATGTCTTGCCTGCTTTGCATTCTTCTAATATATATTGGACTTCTATGTAAAAGAGCATGAGCCTGTGCTTATTCTGATGGACATCAGTGGTGTTATTTGCTCAAGAAAACCCTTCTACTGGAAAGTGTCCTCCTTCCACAGGACAAGAAAAGAGGAGATTGTACTCTGCTCTCTTTCCACTCTACCTGCCAAGGGCTGTTACCGGAGGTCACCAGCGAGCACAGGATGCAGGTCAGGCCCATCAGAGTTCTGATGGAATTCGCACTCCTGCTCCCTGCTGTTTCTGAGGCTCATCTGCATACTTCCTCTTTCAACAGCCTTGCTACTTAAAACTCTCCTGGATTCTGAGAGACATTGGTTTTCCTACCCTAGCTGATCCTCCCTCCTTCAACAAAGAGATTTGATTAAGATAGATACAAGAACTAAAAATAATTCCCATAGTATGATTTATATACAAATTTATTGAAAATCATATACAATCATATATGTACTTTACACACATCTCTGAAAGCCTGATATCATCCCATTTTACAAAAGGAATAGAACATAGCTCAGAAATATTAAGCGACTTTTCCAAGGTCACACAGCCACAGCCAGGGAATATAAAATCTGTGATGCAAATCTAAACCTGTCCTTCTCTTTCCAGTATAGTCCCCAGTCCCTAACTCAGGTACCCTAAAGTTTATTGGAGGTTCAGAAAGACTGCTCTGTGTCCACCACCTAGCACTCCGGCTGCAGCTGCATTTTCTGCTAAATAAAGTCCTTCCTACTCCTTTATAGTCTTCTGGCCCTGCCTTTGTCTTCATTTTTCCCTTGCATTGTTCTAGAAAGATACATAAGAAATTTTCTGTTCAAATAGTTTTATAAACACGGCTTTTGCAAATTGGTATTGTTTCATTATTTCAATGTTCTCAACTGTTTCTTATGTAGACTAATTTTCCATGTTTGTTTTTTAAAGAAAATTGGAGAACAATGAAAACACCTTTTACCTACATTCTAGGTTTAAATTAATGGGAAGATTTCAGAGGACAGCAGTGAATGAAAAATCAGGATTCCCTTCTCAAAAGTTGCCCCCCCCCCACCCTCCCCTCACCTCCCGCCTTTGAGCTGATACAGTCCTTTTCATGCTTCTAGTGTGTCATGGAAATTCCTGGCTTTCATTGCAGTTCCTTTTATAGTGTATGCTCTTCACCCAGATTAGATAATAAACTCATTAAAGGCAGGTGCTGTGTTTTTATTGAGCTATATCCCTTTTCAGAGGGGCTGCCTAGCTCATAGTGATTCCTTAAACTCTGGGAACTCCTAGGTGTGAGCCCCAGCTGTCGTGTCTATATTATCTGTCTGCACATCTCTGGCCATGGCAGTGCTATCTTGGAGTGAAGAACTGGCTCAGTTGGAACAGTCCGATTCTCTCTTCTGGAAAGTTGTAATGGCAAAATGAGAGACAGGTGAGCCATATTGACCACAGTATTACAGACAGAAAATTGTTCTCCTTTTCCCTAGGTACTCCGAACTTCCCTGCTCCTCACCTTCCTGAGTCTTATTCACTCAGCTCTTTGGGTTTAAGGAGATACCCACCCAATATTCTTTCAAAATCCCCATTTTTTAAAGTTAGTGTATGTTGCCTTCTGATACTGTAATCATGAGGGTCATGTCTAATTTTATTTATCATGGTCTTTTCCATAACACAGATGTCAGCAATTTACATACACTGAGTGTTCAAGATAGACCTTGAAAGAAAGATCTCAAAAGCACTGACACAAATACCGACTCTTTCTCTAGGGTTCAAGCACTAGAATGAAAAGTCAAGCAAGAATTGAATGCCATTTATGACTCTTTTACTAAACCAAAATCTCATCTAGGGTAGGTCACCTCCTCAGACCATTCCTGTCTGGGCACTTCAAATGAAGAGATCCTGCTACATGACCTTTTAGGTTGCTCTCAGGTCAAATAGCAGTGTCTAGTCTCATATTATGCTATTAAAATTGCAAGTTTTGACATCAGTTCAAAACTTGGGGGTTGAAAACATGTGTTGTATGATCACTTACCTTCATGTTCACCTCCATATGTGGTCTCCACATACAACACGAGAACTAATTATTTATGAGTTTTTCATATGCTAAAGTCAGAGCTGGGGTTGAATCCACGTCCTACAGCCTCTGGTTCAGTGTACTTTTTCTTCATCTCATGCTGCTGCATCCACTCTGCTGCCACATGTGTAAGCATCTGTCCAGCAGTCACCCAGATGGTCTTCCAGGCCATCCTCATCAGCCACTTAACACAGTCAACACTCCTCCCAGAGAGGCAGCCCTTACCAGTGAGACAGAAGTTATCAATAGTGTTTGAGGTAATGCATGGCATGGATGGAAATGTTGGTAAGAAAGTGGTGCTTGGAACAAATTGGCTTTAAGAGGTCAGAACTCTTTTTTCTGTAAGAAGAATGGTGCCTGGTATCTCAATAACACATACCTGGCACATGGAAATGCACACTTTTTCAGAACTCAGTATATGAATATTTGATCCTAGAAGATAGAAAGTGATGGCCCAGAGTCAGAAAATGTTGGATCTCCCTTGGAGACTACTCAGATGTTATTGATTCACTCAGATGACTGGATATGACTTCATTTCCTGGACTTTACTTCCTGTGTAAAACTGGACTTAGCTCAGTGGTTTTGGGGGGAGATCCAGGTTCCATTGTAGGGTCTCAGAAGGCACCTTGCAGTAGCCAGTGCAGGGAGAAGGCTGCACAAAGAGGCCTTCAAGGAGACTTCTTGCACTTCAATCAGACCAGCTCTGCTTTGGTATCATACTCAGTGGATTGTCTAATAGGATTTATTTAGGGATAAAAAGAAAACTTTTAAAAGAACTCATTTCTTAAAGTTCTGAAAGAAGATCTCTCTCTTTCTCCCTTCCTCCCCCACAGCCTCTTAATCTCAGTCATAAGTGAGGAAGGTTGAGGACACACGTACTCCCCAGTGCATCTCCAGCAAGGGTTTGGAACAAAGCAAATTTATTTCTTCCTGAAAAACAAGTGGATTCACACATTTCTAATTCCTGATTGAACTTTCCCACTGTAATTCCTCATTATCACTGTATCAACTCAAAATTAACATCTGCGTACCTGAACTCAGCTTCTCTCTCTCTCTTTCTGACAAATCAGCTTCTCAACAAAACAGCTCCAGGCTCAGTGAAAGGCATCATTATTTTTTATCCCCCTGGTTAGCCAGCATTAAAACCTTAATGTTATATCTGGTTTCTCTCTCTCTCCACCCCTTCCCCTATCTCTCTCCCCCTTTCTCCCTCTCCCTCCCTCTCTCTCTTTTAAATGTTGCATAAACTTATTCACCTAGCCACCCCAATACTTCTTGGTGTTTTGTTGTTGTTGTTGTTTTTACAATTTCATGTACATCTGCTTTTCTATTTCAATTTCTACTCTTATAATCCTAATTAAAAGAAGCAACTTATTGGATGCTGAGGTAACTACAAGAGTCTCACTGATTCCTGTCACTATGCACAATCATTCTAAATCTTTCACTACACAGAGTCAATCTTCCTGGCCACATTCATCTTTCCAGAATGCAGCTTGCACTATGTAGTCAATAGAGCTTTGTAAATTCAATGCTTCTGGATTAGATTTTAAGTCTCTCCATATTCTATCCCCATTTTACATGTCTACTTATGTTACTCAAATTCTGTTTTAATCCAAAGAATTTATTTTGGAATATGGACTCCTTTACTCTATCAGAAGCACATATATTATTTGGATTCAAATAGAAGTTATCAAACAGGAAGCAAAATAAGAAGGAGCAAGTCCCTTTGGCTTTTGTCTGGCCTTCTTCTAGTGGTTCTCAGTGTCAGAGCCTTCCAGGAAACTGGGTACCAAAAAAAGATGTATAATTTTAGATGTTCAGTCTTAGCATCAAAACACAAGAATGAAAGATGGCTTTGAAACTCAGAGACAGTCATTTTGCATCCAAGTGATCACCAAATCCTAAAAATACCTCACCTCTTCATTTCCTATCCCCACGCCCCCCGGGCAGGTTCTCATCGTTTCTTGTCCAGACTATCCAAACAGGCTGCTGTGTCTCTGTCTCTTTCTGCCCTCATATCCATCCTTCACACCTACACTCTACTTACTTTTCTAACAAACAACCATCATCAGTTACAACTTCTGTGAGACCTTTCAGAATCCCTTAAGCATAGGCTGACAATCACTGCATTGACACGTTTCACTCCGGGCAGTCTGAAATATACCTTGTTCCATCTACACTCAGAGAACTCCTCTAGAAAGCTTCATTCCATCGTAAGAAAGAATATTTCCCCCCACAAAACTTGATAGCCTTCTCTATTCTGGTCTTCAGCATCACTGAGCATCTGTTGTGCCAGACATTAAAAAGTTTATATTTTAATTTCTGAGTCTCTTACCCATACTAAAATATACATGCCCCATGAGCAGGTTTTGTGTTTATTTTTTTTATATCAATAGTACTCTAGAGAACCTGACATGTAGTAGATGCTATAAGCTATTCATTGAATGAACGAACAAATGAATGAATGAATGATAAGTACGTATACCCAATAGAATATTGAGCTGTTTGTTTTCTTGCCCTTCTGGGTTTGTGCATTTTTTGTCCACAGAGAAGATTCCAGGAGATCTGGATCAATACTGCTTAAAAAGCAGGCCTTGTGACCCATAGTGCACATGCTGTCAGGGCCATCGGCAGGAAGTAAAGCAGATACAACAGTGGTTCAAAACTTTTACCTTGAAAAAAAGTTTTGCCTTGAGTCACGTCAAAGCCAATGAGTTTTGGGAGAAAACTGAAGTTAAAGCGAGGAGGTAGCTTAGTAGGGTAGCTTACCCTTGTTACCCTTCTCCCCTCTTTTCAGAAACCTGAAATGAGTTCTTCCCTCCATGTAACCCCTGCCTCCTCTCCATTTCCACCTCCTCATTTTTAAACACCACTGTTTGGGAGAAACGTAGTGCAGTTCCAGCTGCAGGCACTAAATCATCTCTGTACTTTGGACGTGTTCTGCAGAAGGGAGTCTTGTGATGAATGGAGCTGTCCGTATTTACATTGGGTGTGCAACAGCTGTGGGGATCGTCCTGTACGATGAGTATTCTGGGCAAGCTTGGCGTGTCCCCACCCCACCACCACCTCCCCCGCCTCTTCTTGCTGCAGTGACATTGACTGATTGGCCACTTCTAAGGAAAACTGCCCTTTGGAACAAAGGAATCACAGTGCCCCCTCTTGTAGAGGCACACACACATGCACACACACAAACATACCACAAAACACCCTTTCTCAATCTGTCAGTGCCACATGCTTTTTGGCGATTACATATTTCCCTGGATAACCTTGCAAACAGCAAAACTGTTCAAAAGTAGGCAGGTGGTGCAAGAGGAGCAATCTCTGTCTTTTAAAAAAAAACTCTACTTATGGCTTGCAGAGATGTGCTGCATTGGTCATGCCCAAACTTGTTGCCCAAGGCAAGTTGTGTCAAACACAGGTCATGCTAAAACCCCTTGTAACCAGAGCTTTTTGCCTGCAGGCAATCCACCTTCCTCACAGTGTTGACTTGCATTCTGGTGCCATAGAGAGAAAGACAAGATGGAAAGGGGGAATAAAAACAGTAAAGATACATCACATTCACGTTGTTCTTTATAGTTTCTAGTGCATACTCTCCCTTTTCACATTCCACTGACAAAGCTGAAGGACAGGTATGTGTGCTGCAGGAGGAGGATGGAGAGAAAGAAAGGGAGAGAGGGAGAATTTGTTTAATGTCAGAAAGGCTGAGCAAGTTGCACTAACTGAGTTAGCTAGAGTATTTTAGATGCAGCATACACCTGGTCTGCAGGCTTTTAATCTTTCATACTTATAACTTCAATCTTTTCCACATAAACCAAACCTGAGAAAGAGTGCCATCCAACTATGTATCTTTTTTAAATCTCCTTTGAGTCCTGGAGTCCTCAAAAGTTTTGATAAGAAGACACCAAGACATGATTATAAAGATCCTATGAGTATATCACATGGTTTATTCCACCCCACATTCTGCTTCTGAGTAGGTAACCAAAGAATGATTGGTTTGAAGCAGTGATTTTAAACTGGTGTGCCATGGCACACCTGTGTGTTGCAAGAATTTTTAAAACATAAAATACCTGACTAGTTAGGGGCACTGACCTCTTTTTACCTTAGATTGTCCAATTAAAAAATCACAACGAGCAATACAACAATAGTCATCCAGTGTGAATAAATAAAAATTATACCTTTTTTGTCAAATATGCAAAAAATATATTTTTGGTGTGCTACAGAATTTTAGTAATTCATTTTTGTGTGCCATGAGATGAAAAAGATTGAAGATCATTGGTTGGAAGGTTTCAGTTTACTCATCAGTAATTATACAATTTCTTTGTAGAGCATTTAATTGAATTGCAATTCTTAGGTTTCCCCTTGATACGTTCCAACCTGGTCAAGGACACTTCTGTGATATGTAGCAAAGAGTGTGCATAGCCTATTATAATTATTTCTAAGTTCTACTCCATAAACCCCTAGTGTGTCACTAAGGCCTTACAAAATGCTCTAAATTTGACAACAAAAATAATGCTGAAAACCCCTCAGTGCAGTGTCTTACTGAACTTTCTTTGATGACAGGCTTGTCTGCATCTGCGCTAACCAACAGAGTGGTAACTAGCCACATGTGGCTATTGAGCCCTTAAAAACTGGCTGATTTGACTAAAAACTGAGTTTTAAATTCTATTCACATCAATTAATTTCTAATTTAAGTTTAAAAAACCCACACATGTAACTAATGGCTACTGCACTGGACAGCACAGATCTGGAGACCGGTGTTTCAGAAAACACCCTTTGAAAAACGCTACAGCAGCACCTACAGCTGGGCAGACAGTCTGCGATGGCAGGGTGGAGAAGGCAGGAGATCTGCTTGCTTTGCCCAGGGAAGGAGAAGTTATGAATAACAGTTACTGACCGAGGTGGGTTTACTGAGAAGCTAACGAAACTTAACTTTCTGTGCTACTCCATTGCATGGGTCTGTCTAGGTCCCTGGAGTTTTCCACGTTGTCATGTGTTTTATCATAAATTTTTCAACAGTAAAATGTGTTAAGTTTAATTGATTAAAACAGCTGTTTCCACTGGTACTTCCATTAAGTAATATTTTCTCTTATATTGGTTGGTGACTGTGTGACCATGTTCATTTTCGGAGTCAGAATAACGAGAAGTTTAGTTGGTGATACAGTGTTTAAGTTTCTGTGAAATACATCTACATGGTTCAGAGTCAGTTTTGTGTATCTATATATATAAGTTATTTCTAATCATTCCAGTGTAGAAATGGCTTTTACTAATACTTCTAATTAGAGCCGTAAGCTCAAAAAACATATAAGAAAATCTAAAATACTTTAAAACTTTATAGTACATATATGAAAATAATTTTCTAAAGATTTTTATAAATTTGACCACTTCTTAAAAATTTGCACAATGTTTAGTAATTTGTGAAGTCTCCCAAAACTTTTCTGAATTATCTGTAATGGAAAACATTTTTTTAGGAACATTATTAGAGAAAAGATCAAATTATATTTTATTATCTCTTTAGAGAGGATTATAAAGCATTGTTATAGAAAACATGATCAAATGAAGTAAAAAGAAAAAAGTAAGAACAAATTATTACAGAAGTATGTCAGAAAGTTAATTATTTTGTTAAAAAGTACATGTTTTTTGGATTTGGGGACTAAAAATTTAAGTTTGAAAATTTAAGTTTCTTTCCTTTTCTAACAAAATATTTTTAAACCTTATTTTGTGTTTGTAATTTTGTACTCTTGTTTTAAAGCAGCCACCTCCAAATTCTATAATTTCTAGTATCCACATAGATAAGTCTACAGCTGCCATCTTAAAAAAATTCTTATGTGCCTCATTTAGATCATATTGCATGCATTATCACATTGAATCTTCTCAGTAGCCCTATGGAGAAAGTCTTATTATCATCTCAGTTTTCAAGATGAGGAATCAGGTCATAGATTTTTGCCAAAGTCTACAGAGCTAGTAAGTAAAAGAACTAAAACTCAGACCTGTGAAGCCATATACTTCTGGTTTGGGAGTAGAGGGTGGCAGCAAACTATTGCTTGTGTTGGAACTACTAGGGGAGAAACTAAACAAATTACAAAAGTAACACATTTTTTAGAAGTTATTATAAAGCTGTGAAAGTTAAAAAATGTGGAAGAATTGAATTCCAGAGAGAAAAGAAACTTTCCTTGGCTGGTGGAAGCTCTGCTTTCTTCCCGGGGGCATTTGCTGAGTCTAGCATTAGGCTAGAGGAAAAGATAAAACAGTGAACCCTTTTTAAAAAAAGATTTTATTTATTTATTTTAGAGAGAGGGGGAGGTAAGGAGAAAGTGAGGGAGAGATATTGATGGGTTGTCTTTTGCACACGCCCCAGCTGAGGACCAGGCCTGGAACCCAGGCATATGTGCAAAACAGGAATCAAGCAGGCGAGCCTTTGCTTTGTGGGAAGATGTCCAATTAACCAAGTCACACCGGCCAGGGCAAGACAGTGAAACTTTTGACTGTTTTCCTTTGAATACAGTGAGCTAGCATGAGAGGTTAGAATCATGAAGTGCCCAAATGCAAGGCTGATTTTCCCTACAGGACCTGCCAACTGCTGCACTGGGAAGAAGAGGCAGAGGAGGGGGAGAAAAACATAGGAAGATGCCATGCATTCTTGCAGTGCTTAAGTCAAAGTAGTGTATGTTGTTTATTGTGTGCTGTTCATTCTGATTGCTATATTATAACCTGTTGTATGACCATAAACAATTCACTTTCCATCCTACTTTCCAAGAACGTTTGAACAGGTTCCAATTTGGGGCTATCACAAGTACTGTCATAATGAACCCTCCATCGCATGTCCTCTGGTGGGCACATTTATGTTGGGGATGCACCCCAGTGTGGAATGGTTGGTTCATAGGGATATGCACACAGCCATTTCACCAAATATCAGTAGGGACCAATTTTTAATTGTTTTTTTACTTTGCTGTATATATCACTCTCATTGAGGCACAGCTAAGCTACAGCTATAAAGTTGACCTCATTATAATGTATCTGTATTGTCTTTATGTATCTACAAGGGGACAGAAAGGTGGAGTTCATATAGAGAAAAGATAGAAGAGAAGGAAGCTGCAGAGACCAGAGGAAGGAAAAATGCAGAAGAAAGAAAGAGAGAAAGAGAGAGAGAAAGAGAGAAAGAAAGAAAGAAAGAAAGAAAGAGAGAGAGAGAGAGAGAGAGAGAGGGAGGGAGGGAGGAAATTTATGAAGACAGAGATCTTGTTAATTGAGAAAATGGAGAATGAATGGAGAGACAGAGGTTTTAGAATCAATGCATACATACCTGTGCATTGTTTTCTAATTAGAGCAGAGAAACATATTTGTAAAGGTACTTGGTGCGTTTTTTGAAATGAGTCGGTGCCTTGGATACGCCGGACGTGTCCTTTTCAGTGTGTTGGCGAAGAGAATGTGCATCCAAAATGATTCTTTGTCTCAAGTGTGAGAAGTAAACAGGTATCAGAGTCTGCAGACAGGGGAGCAAGGAAAGGTTTTACATGTGTATGTATATGTATATATGTGTGTGAAAAAAAAGAGTTTTGCAGAATTAAAGATCAGTAGGAGGCAAGGGGTCACTCCTGCGTTGGATGGTACAGGCTAAAAGCCCATTTTGCAGCCTCCTTTGAAACATGGCTTACTTTGTGACACACATATCAAATAATTTACATTTCATTCTTCTCCACTTTGGATTCATACTGTCTAGGCTTAAGCACTTCTTGTTCAGCCCTAGATGTCAGAGCCCAGAGAGAAATGATAGCTTATTTATTTGAAGCCTTCACTTTACGTGTGGGAAAGGCTGAGCCCCACAAAAGAAATAACTTACTGAGAAATGGCAAAATTGTGGTCTCTGATCTCCTTTCCACACCCACATTCCTCCATAGTTTTAATTGCTCTGCTGTTTGTGTTCGGGGCAGTATTTCTTCCCAGTCATTAATTTATTTATACACACACACGAGCACATTCCTGTTGCTTCATTCATTTCTATTACCCTGCATTTAGCCTTTTTCTCCCAGACCTAAGCAGTACACCTCTTGAACAATGGAGCGGAGCCATATGTTCCTGATGCTTTTATTTATTAGGAGGAATTACTGGGAATTTTGACAAGAAAAATATCCAAATATAATTACAAAGTTGAAATTGAATTATATTCAAATAAAGATTCCAATAGACTTGCTAGATCATGTAGTCTTCATGTGAGAAATGGGGAAACCGAGCCTCAGAAAGTTCATATATTTTGGCCATGTTCACCCAGATGATGAAAGGCACAGATTGGGTTAGAAGTCAAATTAGTTTACTCAAGAAACATGACACAAAACTGAGTCTCCACCGTGAATTAAGGACTGTTCCAGTGCCATAGAAAACACAGGCCTTGACTTTAACCCTCCAGCATGACAGAAGTGAGCCAGGTCCCCTAGACAGGGCCTTTGTAGTAGAAGTCCTGTACGAGCTTGGTCACTTGTAAATACCACCCAAGAGTCTGAAAATAAAAGAACATCAGTGCTCCTACTGGGTGTGTGTGCACATGAGAGACAGGCTAATAAGTATTCACTTTATGCCAGACATGCAACAAACAAAGAGAATACAGTGGTGAATGAGACAGATTACTGTTTACAAACTGGTGGAGAAACAAAGAATAGTAATACCTTTTGAAAAGAAGCAGAAACTAGAAAGAGCAAACAAGGAAAGAAATGACTAAGGAGGTCTGTCTAAGTAGAGGGTAATAATCAAAAGGTTTCTTGGAGGCAGAGTAAGAATGATAGAGGAGCAAAAATAAGATGCTATTTGAAGAAGGAGAAACTCAAGCATTTTCAGAGGTGTTGCTGATTGATGAGAAAAGAGTGCCCAAGAATAGCTCTTTTCTCCCTTGCTCACTGGTTCCACATGGCTATGCTGTATGCACACATAGATAAAGTGGTTTCCTTTTCACTCCCTTCTCCGTGCGTTTCATCTCCAGTCACACTCTCAGCTGGTTAATTCTCTTCTCTCTGAGATCAGAGATTAGATACAGCCTAGATTTATTGCTAGAAGACATAAAAAGAAGTATTCCTATCAAGGATTCAAATGATTAAATATCCCAACACAGAAACACTTTTAAACTTCTCATACACTAGAATTTCTCTCGCCTTCAGATGCTGGGGCTGGTGCTACTCAGGGCTCTGAGTAATGGGGAGGAAGGACAGAAGGCAGAAGGATAGAGGCAGCAGAGAGATAACGACCAGGAGTGAGAAGCAGGGATGAATTTCAAAATGTGGTTGGGAGAGGCTGTGAGTCGGAAAGGACGAAGACAAGGATAGAGGATGAAATTAAATGTGAGTAGCATTAAAGAGGCACTGCGTCTGGTAGCTTTGGACTGAAATTGGGAGCACTAACCCAATCAGACAGGGGAACAAAAGCAAAGAAGAGAAAATAGCATTAAACATCTTTCCTAATCCTCTCTCTTGATCATTCACCCTTGATTTGCATGCTAATATCTAAGAACTCTCCATTCCTTATGCTCCAGAACACTAGAACTAGAGAGCATGGAATGGCGCTTTCAAAAGAGCATTCATCCCACACATTGCATGCTGTAACCTGGTGGCTCCATTCATATTGTTTGGGCGAGATCCTCACTCTTGTTTGACTGTGGCATTTTTCACACAAGTCAGGAACTCAAGCTTCTGTTAAAGTTATTAGAAGATCTAGTAATATCTGACTTTCACACAGACTCATGTCATTAGTCGAAGTCAAGTGCCAACCGTCTCCCCTCAGGTAGGGTGTGGTGGTACCACTGGCTCTCCGCAGTCTCCGCCTGGTCTCCCTGCTGGCTGCTTTGAGTAGGCTGCATAGGCTGTGTTCCAGTTCTTCCCCCTCCCACCTCCCCCCCCCGCCCCCCACAAACCCACATGCACGTTGTATCCATCAGAAAGAGAGGCCATGGCAAGACGAGGGACTGCCCTTAGTCACAGTGAGTTTTAGGCAGAAACCAAGTAAAGACCCAGTATTCAACTTGTAGTTGAGGTTCTTTGTCATGCAGAATCCACACAGTAGGGCTCTTGTCACAGCTAGTCATGCCATCCACAAACTCACCTGGAGTTCCACCCATCTTGGGTCCTTTCCCTCAGGTTTGAGATTCCAGTACCATCTCAGAGTTAGCGGTGGCCTCATGGTTTGCCCAGTCCATCCTCACATTTCACAGAAAAAGAAACTGAGGTCCTTAGTGTCTACTCAGCTTGCTCAGGTGACTGTCTTCAGGAGTGAAAGGACTGACTTCACAGCCCCTGTCTCCCCCTCCTATCCCCATTCTGCATGTAGCTAAACATGGGGCTCAAGCCCCAGGACCCTCCAGGGCTTGTGTTTGATTTTACTTCCTCTTTATGTTGCTTCCCAGGCCTTAGACCCAAACACTTCCAAATCTCTTAGGCACTTCTCTTGTCTGGTTTTAAAGTTCATAACTGTGCATTTGCTCACTTTTTTTGTTTCTCTCAGTCCTTCATTGCCTTCTGTCCTAGTCCGAAGCTGTGTGGTGCCTCCTCCTTCTTCCGT
>PVIA01003823.1:82984-156014 GCA_004024845.1 Tonatia bakeri
GGCTCTTGTCACAGCTAGTCATGCCATCCACAAACTCACCTGGAGTTCCACCCATCTTGGGTCCTTTCCCTCAGGTTTGAGATTCCAGTACCATCTCAGAGTTAGCGGTGGCCTCATGGTTTGCCCAGTCCATCCTCACGTTTCACAGAAAAAGAAACTGAGGTCCTTAGTGTCTACTCAGCTTGCCCAGGTGACTGTCTTCAGGAGTGAAAGGACTGACTTCACAGCCCCTGTCTCCCCCTCCTATCCCCATTCTGCATGTAGCTAAACATGGGGCTCAAGCCCCAGGACCCTCCAGGGCTTGTGTTTGATTTTACTTCCTCTTTATGTTGCTCCGCAGGCCTTAGACCCAAACACTTCCAAATCTCTTAGGCACTTTTCTTGTCTGGTTTTGAAGTTCATAACTGTGCATCTGCTCACTCTTTTTGTTTCTCTCAGTCCTTCATTGCCTTCTGTCCTAGTCCGAAGCTGTGTGGTGCCTCCCCCTTCTTCCATTCCATTAGATTTAATTTTACCATGGTTTCCTCCAAAATTTTCTAATTTAGTCTGATGTTGACTTTGACACAGTATTATTTTCTTTGACCCTTCAGTGTAGCCATCTGTCCCAAAATTTATATTACTCTTTTTATGTCTCTCAGCTCTCTCTCTCTCTCTCTCTCTCTCTCTCTCTCTCTCTCTCTCTCCCCCTCTCTCTCCCTCCCTCTCTCTCTCTCTCAATCCTCTATCAAAATCTCAGATGCTGTTATTTTCTCAAAGAGAAATATGGGATTGCTTTCCAGGACATGGGAAGAGCGGTAGGGAAGCACAGATTGTCAGCGCCAGTCCTCATCTCTATGTGGGGTATGTAGGAGCATCTGCTCTACAAAATGATGCCTGTACTTCACAGGTTCTCCCTGCCTTGCAAATAGATGTTGTATTTGCTCCTCTCTCAGAGCTCTGGCCCTTAGATGCCTTCTCCCTTTGGATTTTGTGCTTCAGACAAGGAACCCAGATGGAGTTTGTTGCCTGTCTGTCCTTAAGAACATGGGAGAGATCTATTAGGATGTAATTTTGTATAGACCAGGGACACTTCCATCCTTAAAAACGAAATAATGGTGCAAGCTTAGGCTAGAAAGGTGAGGAGTTAGATCATGAACAAAAATGAGTGTGAAATGTTTTACAAGCCAAAATCACTGAATTCCTTCTTCTAGTTGTCTCCTTTCAGATTTTAACAAAACAATTTCAGCTCCGAAATAAAGGAAAAGTAGTAGTGAGAGGACAGGAGGAAGGAAAGACACTACAGAAAAAGGAGAGAGGAAAACAGTGCAGTGGTCCCCTGGGTTCTTGCTAATGGAACTTGAAGAGTTAAATTATGAAATCAACTGAAACCAATATATCAAGCTAAGGGTTAGATTATAACTGTCTTTTAAAAAGTTTTCTGATGTGTGAACCCTCAGTAATTAGTAATGATCAGATCTATCCCAAATCTAAGATGCCAGGATTCCATCGTTACCATAACTGTACCTGAAGAACAATCTGGAGCTTAGGAAAAGTTTCTCACATATCCTCTTTTATTTTATTCATGGCCATGGTCCTAATGATAGATGAAAGGGAGCAGGGGATGGGTCTAGTCTGTCTCCAAAGCTTCAATCCTCAGGCCTTCTGTTGCACAGGCCTTTTGCTACTTGGGGACCACTGGTAAGACGATTGAGCAGTTCCTGAATTTAGTGCAGGTATCAGACACTTTTCCTAAAGTGCACATTACACCACTTACCATTTTGCCTTTACAAAAGACCAACATTAGAACACGGAGAGGAAATCTGAAGAGGATTTTCACTTTTGAAAACAAGGTAAATAGAAAAACCAGGGTTCAGCATTTGTTTCGCACAAGCCCTTGTAGAGGCAGCACACAGTCCAAGCAGGGAGTGGCCCCATGGAGCTGCTTTCCAGGGAGCTACACTCAGCATCAAGCTGCTATAGTCTTGACCTGTGTCTGTGAGCACTTGTGCTTTATCTCAATTTGTTTTGTGCACTTGTTAGTGTACAAACTCCAGGCATGGACTGGTACCGGTCAGGGCCTGTTAGGAACTGGGCTGCACAGCAGGAGGTGAGCTTGAATGCAATAATGCATCTGAATCATCCCAAAACCATACCACCACCCCCATTTGTGGAAAAATTGTCTTCCACAAAACTAGTCCCTGGTGGCAAAAACGTTGTGGACCACGGCCCTAAGGTATCAGAAAAGCCCTAGAGAGTCCATAAGAGTGTTAACGCTTGCATAAAACTAGACATAATTGTCACGCAAACAAAATAAACACATTTAAATTAACAGTAATTGCTTCTTTGCTTTCCGCCATTTCAGCTTAAAAAAGGTTTCACAGACACGCTCAACTTTTGGATAGCCAGGGAAACCTGTCCTCCAAACCTCCCAGATGAAATGATACTGTAAATTGGCCTGCGGGCTATTTGTAAACTGCCACATGGCCTCAGGACCCCAGCTAGAGCTCTTCTAAGACACTTCAAAAAGCACTTTGCTGAATAATGATCATACCCCTGTCATTTCCAAACTCCAACAATTTTCCAGGCACTCACATTATATTTTCATTTCCCATTCAAGTTTTTAATATCACCATATTTGCAACTGAGGAAGTAGAGGCTCAGAGAGGTTAACTGATTTGCTAGGGTCATATAGCCAATAACTGGTGGCATTTAAGTTGGAACCCAAGTCTCCTACTCAAAATTCATTTTTCCCCAGTAATGTCATGCTGCCTGCCTTTCAAGATATGTGTGGAAGAGGAGAGGTAAAAATATGACCTCACATCAAATGATTCTATATTTTTTATCTTTTTAATCAGTCCCTTTTCTTTTCTCTTCCATAAATGATTCATTAACAGAGGATATCATTCAACAAATGAATAAATGAATAATGACATCTTTCCTGAGAATACACATTCTGGAGGTGATGGACTGGTTCTTCCCCCATGGCCTCTTCAAGTTGGAAAATTGCAGGTGAATTTTGGCACATGTTGAATATGTTTTACGAGAGGAAAAAATCCACTTATGGAGTCATCCTCATCGTATCAGAACACCTGCTGGATTGTAGTCAAATTGCCAATGAATAATTAAAAGCTAATTTCCATAAAGTGATTTGCCATCATCTTTTATTGGTTCCTGAATCACACTAAGATGAGCTACACTTTAGAGGGTTATTGGCTGGTTTAATAACTTTGAGCCACCCCTTGTGGCCAAGCAGGGGTTCCCAGTGTCCAGAAAAAGGGGATGCAGGTATAAGACTCAAAGTGTATCACTTATCATGACAGGAAAACAGGTCCTCTGAATCTTCCTACCAAACTGAGCAGAGCACAGGAGGTGGTAGCAAAGCTCAAGGACATGAGGCTGATATAATAACCTCTAGATGCTAAAAGGCACATTTGTAAGAGCTTGCTTGGTAAATTTAAACCACATGTATCCCACAGTGCTGAAAGGAGAAGGGGAGGAGTCTGGCTCCACTCTCCAACTATGCCCACATGGCCAAAGCTGGAAGAAGAGAACTTCGGTGCAATTGGTTTGGTGCCTTTTTAAGTTACTTTGGAAAATAAAGTGAAATGAAATCTCATTCAGAACCCAGCTGTGTAAAATAGATATACTTGGAGGATTTTTTTTAGTAGACAAAGTAGCTTTTTTTAGACCAATTTGTAAATATTTGTCAAAAATTTAAATGTGCATATTCCTTGATACAACATTTCTAGTATTCCAGCCTCTTACAAAGGTCACATGTGCACAAAATGTTGTGCAGAGCATGATGTTCGCAGTATCGTTTGTAATTTCAAAAAGGGGAAAAAACTTACCAATAGAGGAAAATCCAAATAAGCTATTGTATAATTTTTATTTATTTATTTTTACCCTCCTCCCTCCACTATTGTATAATTTTTAAAACAAATGAGCAAAATTTATATGGACTCACATCAGAAGATATCCAATATCAATTCCTGTTAAGCAAAGTTTCATAATATACATAATACTTTAATATGATATAAATTACTTCTCAAACTGCCTGTCTCACCTACATACGTACACACAATATGTATATGTGACATATATACATAATATGTTTATACATACATATTTACACATGTGTATTGAACATCTTTATGTGGAGGAATATAGACTTAAAGCAGTTCACATATTAAAACTTATTTTTTATATTTCTAGATTGTGTAGTATTTTTTAAATGTTGAACAAATCTCTTGTAATTTTCTGTGTATTGCTTTTATAATTTCATAAGTAGATTTTTAATTTCAGAGATAAATTTCTCTTTCAGAGCAATTTTTCTATAGAACCTATTATTTTATTGTGGTTTCTATTGTTTCTTGTATTCATTTTAATTATGCTTATTTTATAGTCATTCCAAAATTTTTCTATTTTCTCAAGTTTATGGGGTTCTAATTCTCTTATTTCTTATTTTCTCAGTCTTCCTTAAGGTGAATGGGTTTGTAATTTTCTTCTTTTATTTGAGCTCATCTTCAGCAAAACATTTTTGTTCCCCATGAAAGTTTGTTTCCCCAGGTTGCAGAACTATTTTTATGAAGTGGTTTTACATATGACTATTTTAAGAATCAATAGGCTGACTGATCCTTGACCAGTTTTTTTTTTTAATGATAATTTCTGATCTTGGGATTTTAATACAATATAGGAGTTAAGGATTTAGATTCCAGATCAACAAGTAACACAGATCTGAAATTTTGAATAATTAGAGGAGATTTTTCTCTACCTATTTAAAACCCTAGAAAAATTCTACCTGATTTTTAGCCTAAATTAATGAGAGTCTTCCTAACTTTCTTTTCACAGTAAGAACTATGGAGATTTCTACTGTTATGTCCCAGCTCCAGCATCTCACCTCTTTGTGGACAGCACAAAGTTGCCCCTCCTTTTTCCTGATGGAGGATATAAGGATGGTAATCCCTGATTACCAGACAACTACCAGCCTTCAGAACCTCCGTCCCACCCTAGAGAAATAGGCCTTTCTTCTTTACTGCATGCATTGGTTTTATTTCATGTGTTCACCACCTAAGTAATTATATGACACCCTCCCTCAAGTTCTGCTAAGTGTTTAAACATATTTTTATGTTATGCTTTTTTTTTTTTAGTACTTCTATATTTTTGCAGTGGAAAGGAGGATCTATACTAGCTCAGCCTGTCCAATGGTCAGAATTTCCCTATTTTCTCTGCAAGTAAAGAAAGGAAGTAGAAATCAGCTAATCTTCCCCTCACTCCCTGAGGTTCCTATCTCAGGTTTTAAGGAATAATTGTAATAATAAACAATATTGATGATTTACCAAGTGCCAGGATTTTTGAAAGTAATTTATGTGTGCTAATTCATAATTAAATAAATTATGTATATTAATTTATAAGTAATTATGAAGACTACATAATCTTCATAACTCTATGTGGTAGTTATTAGCAAATGTCATCCCCATATACTGATGAGGAAGCTGAGACACAAAGAGTTCAGGGAATTTGTTGAAGATAATACCTAGTGTATGAAGCAGAACTGAAGTTTGCAGTCCGGACGGCCATGCTCTAAATTACTGCCCCTCGAATAAATGAAAATTGTTACTACAGTTCACCCCACCTCCCTTCTGTACCTCCCTTCTGTACCAGTATTGGTAATGAAACATAGAAATTCACCAGTGAGCATTATAAAATTGTTGAAATCTGAGCAATTAGAGTTAATGGGAAGAAAGGATAGTGCTGTCTAGATAGAACTTCAAATTGCGTCTGAAGCTGATACCTTCAGACAAAATGATACCCAACAAAGTTTAGGGCTACTTCTAAATTTGGGTCACTTTTAGCCATTTTTGGAACCTCTGTGGGATCTTATAAACACACCCATACATCAGGTAGGTAGGTAGGTAAATAGATGGGTAGGTGTATAGGTGGGTGAGGATGATATAGAGAAACCTGGAAAGATGACATGTTAGTAAAACATTTTATGGGTGACATAGAGTGCTGACATTTTTTCTCATCCACTGTAATCTGTGTAGAGAAAAGGAAAACACATGTTAAATGAAGTCTTTGACTCTATTGATCAAGTATGATATCTAGAATATGTTTGCCGAAACCAATTCCCAGCTTCATTATGAGCAACCTTTCCTGAAAAATAGGGAACCATTCTGAATGAGGTCAGTGGAGTGAGAAATGGCCCAGGATGAAAATATAAATGAGATTTGGATGAGAGGATAATTTGGCCACAGTATTTCACCAGTAGAAAACCACAAAAATAAAGTGAAATGTCTTTCTAGATCAACACATTACTAGAAAAATGAGATGAACTTATAATTAGTTTAGTAAAAGATGAGACTTCGGTGGTACCCTAAAGACTTTGGATAATTAGTTCATTTACAGTGTTTTATAAGCTAAAGGGAATGTATTGATAATTAATAGAAATAAGTAGTTAATGGTATTTGAAGCAAAACTCCAATCAACAATGTCATTCATTTGGAACTACATAATGATCAGAACAAGGACATTATTTTTAAGATTGATATACAAGTGAGATATTTACTCAGAACTTCTTACATTTTACTGCATATTATTGTGTAGTATATATTATTCATTGTATATTATTATGCTGAGAATGAGCAAGGGTGGAGTGGAACCAAAAATTATCTTGCTCTCATACTACACACTCAATGCAACAATTAACTAACACTGAAAAGCAACAATGCAAAGAGGAGGAAAACATCTTCTATTACCAACATGAAGAACTTTCCTGTCCCAGAGGATCACTAACATGTCCTTATGTAGAACAGCACTACACAGCACAATTACACTGATGGGATTTTCTCTCTCTGTGCCATCCAATATGATGGACATTAGCCACAGCTATTGAGCACTTGAAATATAGCTAGTGTGATTGAAGAACTGAATTTTTTAATGTTAAATGTTCATTAATTTAGATCTAAATAGCCACATGTGTCCACTGGCTGCTGTTGGATAGGCAGGTGTAGAAGTAACTGAGTGTCTCCCAGTGGGCAGAGGGAGATAAATGCAGATTCTGGGACTCTGGCTTACATGTGGCATGTATCTGGAGATACTCTTCATCTGCACTCCCACAGGCCCTCCTCCAGTGATATCTGTCCTTATCTGTGTATAAAGAGTCACCTTCCTCTTAGATTAATAGGAGATTACTGCAGTTAAAACTCAGTCTACTAATGTTGGCAGAATCTATTTCACTCTTGCTCGTGTGATAAAACATGATTAGGAAACTGAATCCTCCTATACCCCAAACCCTCCCTCTTCTAGCAACTTACATTTGAAAGAAAAGAGTAAAAAAACTGTGTCCTTACTACAGAGTATTATTCTCCACATAAGGTGAAATTCCACCTTCAGAACCCATCTTTTGGGTATAAGGATTATATTCTTGAAAAACATTTTGAAATGTAAGACCATTACTTACCTAACATGATAAGCACATACAACTGTATAATGAAGGGACTCATGAAAACCTTAGTGGTAATTAATTTAGCAGGTTAACTAGCCTTCTGGGAATGTGATATAGGACTAGTACATTTCTCTAAGTACTTCTATCACTTCCAAATTGCTAGGTGAAAACAGAACTTAGAGCTGATTTAGCCTAAAGACTTCCTTTGACAAATGGGGAAACTGGGGTTCAAAGAAAATTGAATGACTTGTCCAAAGTTAGTTAAAAGTGGCAGGTTGTGGTAAAGCATAGGTTTCCTGAGTTCTAGCCTAATTCTTTTCTAATATACTCACCTAGGGATATCCACACAAATATAGCAAGTAACTTTTATATGGGTATACAAATTCTTAGTAGTAGTAGAATTTGGAGCTCCATGTGCTAAGTAAGATTCTGAGGCTGTATCTGAACTCAATGAGAAAGAACTCCATAGCCCTATAATTAGTTAGTGATATCTGTCATGTGAGTAGGAGAATGGGCACATGTACCAGGTATATTTGCCATCCTGTTTTCAGGTGTCTGTGTGTGTACCTTGGGGAATGGGAAAATCTGGACCAGTAAAAAGCAAAACAGTTCTATTTAAGTAATGCAAAAAGGGAAGATTAGATTCAATCTTCTTGCAGTAATGTATTTTAGGGATAACATTGGGAAGGAAAATAGTAATTCTCTAAAATAAACATGGATTCTAGTCTCAGGTCTTACCTGAACTTGCTGTGTGTTTATGAAAGACTTATTTTACTTCTCTGAAGTGCAGATGTGTTTTTTTGTAAAATAGCAACAACAGCAAAAGAAAAGCCTACTTCTCAAATTTGCTGAGAGAATTGCATGAGATTGATGGGTGTTACCCATCTATCAGGGCACAGCATATCATAGATACTTAGTAGAGTAGTTCATCCTTTGTGTGGGTGTGTATGCACCTACCAGTTCCCAAAGCATAGGATTTGCAATGAAATAATGTCTTAATTATCATGTCACCTCCACACATCATCCTATAACACCTATGGGACTATAAACACAGAAAATCGTCAAGGTCTTACATAACCCTAACCCACAACAAAAAACAAACAAACAAAAAATACATGAAAGGCATTTCCAAATAGTGCGATATAAAACCTAAAATCCTCTGTGTTCCCCAAGTCTCACCTTTGGAAGGCCTTCATGGCATTCTCAGTTCTGAGAAAGATGGCATCTCCCAGCTGCTTCTTCCCTACCTGTCCTCCCTGTTGTGCTCCTTGATGGGTTGTCATTGATCTCTTATCAACTCTATCTCCTCACTTGGGCGTCACCACCATCGTTCATTATTTCAGAAAACTTTGTTAATCCCTATACACTCTGCTTAGTGATGGGGATACAATGGTGATGAATACAGACATGGTCCCAAAGCCCCTGAAACCTGAGTCCAGTGGGGAAACAGGGAGTTAAATAGGCTAACCTGTCCCCACCTTTGGTCTTGGTTCCTTGGGGCACCGTTAGTTAGTCCTGTGAACTCCCACTACTTGAGTGGGCAGGAGAGAGAACAGCTCTCCCCCCTCTACTTTCATACATCATACTATCTTCTCTCAGGCCCTGCCTTCTTTTTCTTTTATTTTTATGCACAAGCCTTGTAGTTATCTTGCCAGGCTTTCTTTCTAAATGAGTCACAGACTTACCTCTCCAAGACAGTTTCCTGTGCTATAAGGCATCAGCCGTGGTTATGCCATCGACTGGTTAATCAGAGCACAGCCTAATTACAGACATATTGTGTGTGACTCTCTATCTTGATCAGATAATCGAAGACAACTAATCACTCAAATATTGAGGGAGAGGAGTGCATTATGGGAGTGATGCTCTAAGACGATAACCCTGATAGACTGTTCAGGGTATCTTGATGTGGGGAGGGGAGGGGGTATTCTGGGGGCATGCTGGTATTAGACTAGATTAGAAAGAATGGCAGTCCATTGATGAGACATCCTAAAAGAAGATAAACTGTCTAAAATGAAAATTAGTGGCACTGTAGATATTGATTTTCATGGAACATCCAAGGAACACGTTGTCATTTGTAAAGAAAGGTTCAGCGGTGCCGTGTCTGCGCGCCAACCCCATTACAGCTTTATTTCGATGTGTGTGGGAACCATCTGTTCCAGCTCACAGGAGGGCCAGGTCCGCATCACAGGCGTCTCTCCTCAAGGTCCAATCACAGCACCTGATGAAAAGTTTCCTGATGTGATGCTTGACTGAAAGCTAATGACAGGGAACACTTCATTTTTCAAGTGTGCTTTTTCTCAGGAGCAAGTGTGCTTGTTGGCGATTGCTTTTCTCCTCCCTGCAGCCCATAGAAGCAGTGGGAAGAGCAGAGGACATCAGAAACGAGGACAAGTCTCCATTTATTTTTTTTCTTGTATTTATTCTTTCATCCATTCAATAAGCACAGGTTGAAGCCTGCTATTTGAGATCCTGCAGATTTACCTGTGGACTAGGCAGATGAGCTTGTCAAGGTGATTACATGTGGGGGAAGTAGACATAATCAATTAAAAAATACAAGATGTATTACCGGGCAGTAATCTGTGCTTTGGTAAAACACAATGGGCTGATGAAATGAAGGGAGACCAGGTGCCCACTCTTTGTTGTGTGGTCATGGACAGATTCTCTTTAAGCTGAGGCTCTAGCGTCAGAAAGTGAGCCTTGCAACGTTCTGGGGAAAGGTGCATACCAGGCAGAGGTCACACCCATAGTCAGCTTCCTAGAGTCAAAAGGACTTTGTGTTTGAGGTACTGAACTGGCCAATGTGGCTGGAGCAGAGAATTGTTTGAGATGAGGTGGTGTGGCAGGCAAGGGGCAGATCACATACAACCATGAATGTCAGGATTAGGGACTTGAATATTTTTCTATGCATAATGATTTCAAGCCTGGGAATGACATGATCTGATTTAAATGTTGCCAAATGCTATTGGTCCCCATGAAAAATGTCTGGCCCATCTGTGCATCTATTATTCAGTTTCTCCTCTATAAATGACCTGATATCGGCCTTCAAACTCTCCAAAAGGGAGAGAATGAAATAAAATCCAAGGTTTTGCAGTTCCTTTCTGAAAATTTTGTTGATTTCTCCTCCCTTTCTTTCAGGCCAGAAATACCATGGCTTATTGAATATTTATGATACTGGGTTGGTGTTATCTGCTAACAGAACTGCCTGGCTGCTTCTCTCTTTAGAGTGTAAATGTACTGAGTCCTTGTGTCCCCAGCCCTAACTTAGGATTCGACTCGTTGGATGTCATTTGTGATTTGGCCCCACGTGTCTTGTTTTACTGCCTATGATTATCACATCATAGTCAAAACCCAAGGGAGCCCAGAGTTTCTATTTATTTATCTACTGGGACATTCTCCCTTCCCCTGTCTACCTCCTGAAGAGCTCCGAATTTTTGAAGTCACTAAGTGTCACATCAGCTTTGCTTCTCTCCATCTCCCTCAAACTTGACATAGTTAACACCCCCTCCCACCAGACTCTGGGCTACTTTTCTCCCACACTTAGAAATATACTTGTGTGTGCTTGTCCTACTAGAACATAAACTCTTTAGGGCAAGTACTTTCCCCTTAACTTCCACATGCCCATCCCTGGTGTTATTCTTTGCACAAAAAAAGTCATGCAGTAAATATTAATTGAATAAAAGAATAACCAATGGAAGGAAGGTTAACTAGATAATAACCTCAGTGAATAACCACCATAAGAATGTGCCTCACAGAACTCCACCCTCAGAGAAGGTGGCTGACAGTTGACAGAGGCCCCAGCTGTTGTGCTCTGAAACCCACTTCTGCATTCTTGCTCTGGCCACTCTTTGCATGGGCTGCTCACAGCTAGTGACTGAGCACAGCCGAGATGCTAAGGCAGGGTCATTACTGGGAGACATGGGTCTCCTTTCCTGAACCTCCTTAAGCTGCACCACAATTGAGGATGCTTCCTCTTCTCTCTCCATCATTTGGGATTATCTTGGTCTTTTGGTCTCGTGACTTTCTGAGCATATTCCTACTCCTACTCCATGTTCTCTCACAGGTACTTTTCCAAATAAAATCCTTGAACGTTTAATCCTGTCTTGGCTAACAAAGTGATTATGTTTACGTCACTTATTGAAAAGGGATTAGTGAGGACCCACTATGTCAGGCGTTTTGATAGTGGCCTGCAATTCAGCTGCAACAAAGTGCAATCACTAGATTCTTGGAGCTACTCATGGATAAATAAAGACTGGTGAGTAGATATGACACAAAGGGAAAATTGTCAGAACCAAGGAAGTCAGTGGGATATAAGAGCACGGTGAGGCGCCAAACCTAACCTAGCTCTGCCTATATGTTGGTTGTAGTGGAGATGCAGGGAGAAATCACAGCAGGATTCCTAGAGGAAGCACCATACATGGTAAAATGGGAAGTGTGGGTATAGGTAAGAGTTGCCTAGAAAGGCAGAGGGATGGTGACACAAAGAGGGAGGGGTGGTACTCTAGTCAGGACAAACAGGAAAGAAGCCTCCAGTATGTGAAGGGAAACTGGAGGTGGCAATACAATACCAAAGAGAGTCATGGCGAACAGGAGGAAGGACAAGAGGAAAGGTGATGAAGCTAGAGCTTAGAGCTCCCAGTTGACAAAGCTGTTTGTTTGGATGACTGGTTTCTCCGACTCTGAATCTTCAATGCAGGAAAACAGAAAGCAAGGCGTTAAAGGTCAGATTACTCCTTGACCACATCTCCTTGAATACAAAGCTTGAATTCATAATCTTGGGGGGCCTTGGGCATAGCCCCATGTGTCCACCACCCAATCAAAGCCTTTATTTGATGTATAGTTCAGTGGTCTGGATCAAGGTTTGGCAGTTAAACTGAGTTTCCAGATGATACTCTTGTCCCAGGTCTGCCACTTGCCAGTTTTGATTTAAGGCATGCAGTTAAGACACGGAATCTCAGTTTACTCATCTGTAACTTGGAGATAGTTATATTTTTAAAGTAAAAATAAAACGCAGTGCTTATGAAGCCAGCCCTGTGCCAGGCAGTGTGATCAGTGCTTCACACATTTATTGTATTGACTTCCAGGACATGTCACACAGAATAAGATACAGTAGTTGCACAGGTAACACATATCTCAAGGTCACAAAAACTGATAAATAGTAGGTCTAGCATTTTCCTCAAATTTATTCCATTAAAAAAAAGCATGTACATGTTTTAAGTTAAATACTATTCAATTAATGTGACACATTGGTAAAGTGTTCTGAGCTTTTAGTCTTCACTGTTACACCTCCTAATTCTCCTGGTGGGGACTCATATCCTGATTTAAGAGGTAAGGACTTAGGAGGTCAAGGCCTGAGAGCAAGTCAGAGCAAGACTCTACATTCAACAGGAGAAGAACCAACGAAGGTGAAGGGAGGAGAGGCGGAGAAGGTGTGGGCAGGTCAGCGAGAGGCAGTGATACACAGAAACCAGGCCTCAGTAAGGTGAGGAAACAGATCTTACCAGGACAAGATAGAGGGGATTTAAGGAGGGAAAAAAAAAAAAAGAAGATGCATGGACAGTCACAAATAAGTATTTTGCCTGTCAAAAAATTACTCTGACCTGCACATTTAGGCTGTAAAAACATATCTTCAATCAAGAAAAGCAGTGCTCTTTCCAAGGACAATTCAAGGCAGCATCTTCTGCTTGTCTCACAAAATTAATCTGAAACACACACACAGGATGAGGCAGAATAGAAGCTCCATTACAACCTCCCGTCATCTGTGTTAGGTGGGAGGCAGTGACAGAAGACTCAGATTATCTGGGTTCTGACTTCAGTAAAATGAGAGAAGGCATGAAGCAGATGCAGAGGACAGTAGGGACCTTACAGTTCTAATTTGTTCCCTGTTGCTTTGTGTTTTTAACCTAATTTATAATTATTATTATAAGATATGCATTTATATGCATACATTTATTGAGCTTTCATTAGGTGTTCAGCGAAGTGCTAAACTTGTTTTCTGTTACCTAATTTAATCATCCCCCAAACCATATGAGGTAGGTATCATTATTAGCTCCATTTTACATATTAAAAAACCCTGAAAATCAAAGTCTCTGGTCAATGTATGCCTCCATTTAAAAGACATGACTTAGCATGGCAATTGAGAAGAGATTGTACTGGAATTAGGTCCAAAGACTAGATTCTCATTTCTTTCATACCCTAGCTTGTGCAACACTATTTTAACCAATTCTATCTATTTCTCTTCAATTCTATCACTAATATCCTAATGGCAAGGCATCATTACATTTTGTTTGGACACTTGCAATATCCTATTTTATCAGCCTGCAGCAGCATCATATCCTTTGTCCTCCCTGTAATGCATTGTACAAACTATCCAGAGTCAGTATGAATGGAAAGCTGGTATCAAAGATGACTCTCATGTGTTGCTTGCACAACTGGACAGACACAAGTGGCGTTAACTGAGGTAGGAGTCATCAGATTCTTGAAGAACAGTGGTTGCTAAATCTTAGTCATGATGAGTTTAAGGTATGGTATGATCTGTATTATCTTAATTTTCTTCTCACTCTACCTGCACCCATTTTAGTGGGGTGTGATTTAAATGAGAAAATAGAGTGCTATGGAGGATCATCACATGGTTACTATATAAGGTGCTATTTACTAGGACTATTTTCTTTTCCTTATACCACCGCACTGAATCATTGGGAAGTTTTACAACAAATACATGCAGAGTGCTTGAAGCCATTTAGAGGATAACTGCCTTAAAAATGTCAATTAAGATAAACAAGGGGGCAGACAGCTCTTGCTGTCTTGTGAGTCTGTTTCCTTTTCTTGGTTTGCATAAAAAAGATGATTCCTTTTTATTCAATTTATTTCCAAGTGTATGTTCCCTGTTGTTTGAGGCAAGATGTGTGAGATGCTAATTCCGCTGAGTATGTCAGAAATACAGACACTAACATGTTCTAAATTCTAAAGCAGGAAGGAATGATGATTTGGGCATAAGTAGCAATCCACAAGGCTAGTCACAGAAATCTGCATCATTACAAGATAATTTCTAGAGAACAAGAGCCTATTTTCAAAAATAGACCAGAAAATGCTACCAATATTATTTATTCCTTCTCTATCCTCAAGAGTCTTCAATGAATTGCCCCTACATCATTTTAGCACTAGGCTCATTCTATGACACATTAGATAAATATTTTATTTTTAAATCTGTTTTCTCTACTATATTAAAAAAATAAAATTAATACTCACTCATTGAATGCCTACTTTATGCCAACCACTGATCTGGGAATATTGCATGTATATCCTCACTCAGTTCTACCACTACCTCTTTCTATTTCACAAACAAGTGCCCAAGATTTGAAGTCACTTGTTCAGAGCTAGTTAGGTGACAGATGCAGATACTTTGATTCAGATGCACATCTATTTGTCTAATATACTGTATTCCGGGATCATTTTTTTTATCTTAGTATATTTCATTGGCACCCATATATAGCCAATAGTTTAGCATGTTCATAAGTCAAACATTCTTCTCAAAATACTCTTGTCTATTAGATGAAGAATGTAAAACCCAGAAAGAATAAATCATATGTGAAAACACATGACTATAGTACAGTTGGTCTTAAAACTCAATCCTTTAGCTGATTCAGATGATTTCTCCCAACTATGCCTTCCCTCCCAGCACAGCTTCAAGCCCAGAGATTTGGGAACTTACCATTCAACACGTATCCTCTCCTAGGCATCCAATTCCCATTTCTTCCCTAATGATGGGAGGAATTACAAAGGAAGTAGCAATTTCTCCATGATCTGAGATCACAGCATGCAGCTAATTATAGAAATAAATAACTGGTGACTGGAACCATCTGTCCTTCCATTGGCGAACACCTTGCTTTCCTGTGAAATTAGTGTCACCTGCAACCTGCAGGCCCCTCAGATGCACAGGGGATGCCCCCTCCACATTCACAGGTCGACTGTTTTGTGACTCCCAACCCACAGTCACAACCCTATGAGCTGTCACACATCCCCAGAGACACACAGCTAATGAACCCAGTTGCATTCTTGAACTCTTTCCAGAGCTGAGGGAGCACAGAGCGAGGGCAGGAATGAGGCCGCAGTCCTGGGGGTGTTATCATGGGCAGCATGGATGTACAGTGCCATCACTCTCACATCGTTCTGAGCCATAGCAGTATCTCACAGTGTTCATTTCCTGTGGCAGAGACACATGCTCACCCTGTTCAGTAGCAATGTGGATTCTACTTCAATTTCCAGCCTTCTAACTGTGTGATCTTGGATAAATCATTGAACTGCTTTGACCATCAGTTTCCTTATATGCAATTTGGGAGAAATAATAGGACCTACCTGTTAGAACTGTTGTGGGAATTATATGAAATATAATGCATAGGAAATAGTATATAGTGTAGAAGCACTCAATAAATATACTGTGGCTTCCATTCATCAGAAGTGAAAACTCTAGTTATAACAAATTAAAGGGACTATTAATCTGGGTTGCAAAGACCCTAAAAAATCTACAAATGCTCTGAAAATATGAAAAAATTTGTGTATATGATGCTTATTTTGAAGGTTATATACTGTGGTGCATAATAAGATATATATTTTTTGTCTTCCTATTTTTGACAGAGACCTAAAACCTTTGGAATTTCTTAGTGATGATGGTGATCAAGGTTTGTTCTGTTATGTTAATGAGGTGACTTTTGTAAAACAACGTAAGGATGGGGGCTGGATGCTAGGAGAACCAACCAGGTGATTAGGTAATTGCAACTTTCAATCCCACCCTTGACCTAGGTGAAGCAGAGAGGGTCTAGAGGTTGAATTAATCACCAATTGCCAATGACTTAATCAATCATGCCTATGTAGTGAAGTCTCCGTAAGAACCCAAATGATGGGCATGGAGAGCCTCTGGGTTGGTGAATAAGTGGAGATTAGGGTGAGTCACACATCTGGAAGGGTATGGAAGCTCCCAGCCCTTTCCCTGTACCTTGCCCTATGGATCTCTTCCATCTGGCTGTTTTTGAGTTATACCCCTTTATAATAAACCAGTGATATACTAAGTAAAATGCTTTTCTGTACTCTGTGAGCTGCTCTAGCAAATTAATTCAACCAAAATTAGTGGTTGTTGGAACCACTGCTCTGTATAGCTGGTTGGTCAAAAAAGCCCAGGTGACAACCTGGACTCATGAGTGGAGTCTGAAGTATGGGGAGAGGGAGACAGTTCTGTAGGACCCAGCCCTTAACCTTTGGACCTGACACCATCTCCAGTTAGGCAGTGTCAGAAGTGAGTTGAATTGTAGGACACCCAGCTGGTGTCAGAGCATTTGCATAGGATATATCCCCTTCCCATCCCCCAGCAGTGGGATTGGTTATGGAACCCTTAAAGGGGGTGGGAATGATTCATAACTTTAATCACAATCTCAATGGAATCCAGAATCTCAATGGCATCCACCTTCCAAATTTACAGACTGGAAACTTGGAGGTTTTCCCCCAGGTTCTTTAATTAGATTTTGGCCTGCTATGGAAACTGCACACTCAAAACTGTTAAAGACCAAGAAGCAGGCTTAATCCCTCCACTCTCCATCTACATTACCAAAACAATAAAAAGCAGATTCTTTAGCATGTCTCTATTGGTACCTCTGTAAGCATTGCACTCCATGTTGGTGATTCATTAATTAACTTTATCCAGATGTGCCCTGTATCACTTATCCAAAATAATATTGTTTGTGAGCTCCCTAGCACCTGTTATTATGTGAATATAGTAGACAATGATTATTATATGAACACAATTTCAGTAATTATTTTCTTGGCATAAAAAAGCAACTTAAGTTAGTAGTGCTACCAGTTTTGGTTGCATCTAGAAGCTGCAAAATGACGTCACCATAGGTCTATTAGGTATCCAAGGCCAAAAAAAAAATGTCATTCCCATTTTATAAATAACATAATTAAAGCTTAATGAAGACAAGGTAATGCTAGTATTACATTTTTTATTGTAGAGAGCACTCTCCCACCACCCAATGACCGTAAACCTAAATCTGTTAAAAACACCTGCTGCTGTTTTTTATTATTATTATTATTATTATTATTATTATTATTTATTATTACTACTTGCCTTTCTTTTGGAGAGAGGAATTCAGAAAATGCCTCTCTAGGTGCCCTGCTACTTGAATCCTCTCTAACCACCCCCAAGGATTATTTCAATTATGTGATCAGTCCAGCTTCCACATTTCAGTTACCTCTGAAATTGGCTCATCATCTTCTACATCTGGATAATTGTCTATATATGTGTATATGCACACATGCACATTTTAAATATATTTCTTATATATGCATATTTATATATAAACTGTAGTATATATGTTTATATATTTATATACAGTATATGTATTATATTTACATATATATAGCTATTTAAAATCTCAGTAGAAAAAAACACAAAATTTGAAAGTATATATTATAATGCTTTTTATTTGACATCCAGAACTCTGGAAATCTGTGAATGGTCTTTAGGAGGTCAATAAATTTCTGTGACCTCAACTTTTATAAATGGCCATGCAACATTATGATTTTCAATCGCACGAAGAAAACTCTCCTGGAAAACTGGAGGAGTTGACATTGACTGTGTAAAGAAGACCTGAGTGATAAGAAATTTTATGGAGAAAGTAAAAAGGCATAATAAAAATGAGATGTGATATGTACAAACTCTGCTTATACCACTGTTGAGTTTGTCAAAACACAGCCTTAGGACTATGGCTTTTAATTACCCTCGAAATAGACAAAATAGACTTTTCCTCATATTTACATGGACTCTTTAGTAGAAATGTTATTTTAATATTACCAGTATTCAAAACTACTACCTGAGGGAGTAGAAGAATCCCTTTATCCATCCAATGCTTCACTCATTCATCTGCTATTTATTAAGCATTGACTACAGCACATTTGGTCAAAATCACGGGAGCAGGTTGGAGAAGGAAACAGATGAAGAAGTGAACAGATACGGTACATGATAAGAACTATGGCAGAGTCAAGCACTGGTTGTTTATAGAAAGTAAGAGAAAGAAGAAGCACATACATCAACCTGGAGGAAATGTTTTGCAAGTGAAGTGTTACTTGAGATAAGTCTTACAGGATGTGTTTAGGTTGAACATTACAGATTGGGGAAATAGAGAGAAAACAGAGATTTCAGCTAGAGGGAAGAGCCTACGTAAAGACAGATTCCTTGCTCTCAACTGCCTCTGATTTAACCACCACCCACACACACAGCTCCACAGCCTGGTCAGTCCATCCCCATGCTGACATTAGCTACTCAGCCATTTCTTAGGTTAAGCCACCTCTTCTTCACAGAAAGTCTTATAGGTCACATAAGTTATAGAGTTGGTTCTGGACATTTAAACATATTCATTTTCTTTATGCAGTGCATCAGCACTAGATATAAGTGTACTCAATGCAGGGAGCGTGTGATGTGATTTACAAAACTTCTACAGAAGCACGTGTTTTGGGTGGAGAGAGGCCGATCTGCATTGAACACATTTTTCAGTTACATCGATAAATTGTAAAGCTTCTGGACACATATTTTTATGTTCTACCTATACTTTTCTTAGTTAATTACAATCAGTCTGACCCATTTTCTGTGTGTGTGTTTTTGTTTGGTGTCATTTTCTTTGCTCATTTTTACTAAAAGTGCTCTATCTTCTGTACTGCATTCTTCATTCTCTCAAACTCTCTTGCCCAACCACCACAAAGCTCAGGTTGTACCCTGCTTTTCCTTTTTGCTTAGTTTTTGATCCTTCAATTCCCAGGCTCAGCATAGAGAAATGGGACCTCAAATCCATTTTGAAATCATTATGAATTCTTTGCATTTGACTTTTTAGTAGGAGTTCAAAAATATTTCAGGATTTTAGAGTGATAATTAGACCTATCATTTTAGACAAATGCCACATAATTTGTCCACTCCTGAAGCAAATCTTGCTTCTGGGAAGGAGGGCAAATATTTAAGAATGAAATGAGACCGACACTCACATGAATTAAAAAACAAGTGGTTTAAATCTTTAAAGTGATTTCCCTGGTTCTTGCTCATTAGTCAATATTGCAAAGAAACCCATCCAAAATTTGGAGCAGTCCCTGAATCTCAAAGACGGGTCTTTTCTCCCTCTTCATTATTAATGCTAATTTACCTGAGCCTTGAGGTAAGCAAATGCAATTTCTATTGCACCAATTCTAGTCCCTGGAATTATAAGAGTGAAGCAGGCTGGTATCTAATCCATGGTTATTTCTCCTTTCACCCAAGCAAAGTGGGGAGTGGAGCATTCTTCTGGCATGAAATAGTGAGTGCAAACAGAGCACTCTGGGAAATAGCGAATAAAGACGGAAGAGAAGAACCTCTCAGCCAAAGTGGTAATCAGAGAATTTAGAAATTATGTTTTGACAATAGAAACAGCACTTTCAGAATGCCATTCCCTTTTCAAGGAAGTTAATCAGTGAACCAATGCAATAGAACAAGACATTTCTGTTCCAGAGGATGCACGGAACAGAAATGATTTCTCTTTTTACAGCTTATTTCCAACCTATGGTTGAGGCAGTCTGCCTCAGAATATGACCCAGAATTTCAAGTGGCTGGAATAACAGCAGTCTCACACAGTAACAAAGAATTCAACATTTGAAATGAGACCATTGGCTAAATTCCCCAAGCCTCACTGCTTTGTTGTTTGAAAACCTGTCCCCTGCTTCAATGATAATTTTGCTGGTGATGATGATGATGATGACAGTAGCAACAGCATCATTCCAAAATAATAAAAATGCTTATTGTATAGGATATATTAATAGTATTCATTAATTCAACAATGGTATGTAGTAAATTATTGCTGATGGGCCAAATCCAATCCATGACCTATTTTCATGAGGCCCATAAGCTAAAAATGATTTTTATATTTTATAGGGCTGTTAAAAAAATGCAAGAATATATCACAGAGACTAGATGGTCCACAAAGTCAATTAGTATTTACTAATTGACCCTTTACAGAAAGGGCCCTGGTATATATTAATATTCATGTAGCTGTACTAAATACTAGTTCTTATATAATAAAGAATTTTGTTGGCCTTTGGCTCTAGTTCCTGGGAGAGACAGCCTCTAAACCTTTGAGATTAATTCACTGTAGGTTTCTTGAATAACTGAATTCATGCTAATGAGGTAACATATGGTGGGATCCAAAATAGTTTTAGGATGGGACATGGCATACCAAGAAGACCACCATGTGGTTACCTGAAGCTCAAGTGAGCTTCTAGCATGGTGAGTCACATCGATTTGCCAGGAATGTGATGCATCAGGAGGACACAGAACTTTGGATTTGGGTCTATCTCAGACCTCATCCTATGGGTCCCTTCATGTGACTAGCCCCGACTTGCATCCTTCAAAATAAAGCTGTAATCATAGTACAGAAATTTCCTGAGTTCTGTGAGTTGTTCTAGGGAATTTTTAAACCTAAGGGGGTAATGGAAACTACTGAATGTGTAGCCTGTTGGTTAGGGGATGAGTGGCTTGGGAATCCTTGAACATATGGCTAGTGTTTCAAGTAAGAGGAGTCTTGTTAGACTGTGCCTTTAGCCTGAGAAGTCCACAGAATACCATGTAGTTAACTTCAGCATTATATTGCATAGGCATTAGGCCTTTTTCTAGGATTTTAACAAATATTCATCCTGTTACAACTCAATGAGGTATGTGCTATTTTATCTATACTTACAGATGAGGAAGCTAAGGCATAAAGAAATTGAGTAATTTGCCCAAGCCACATAGCTAGTTAGTAGTGGAGCCAGTATTCAAACTCAGATATTTTAGCTTTGGAGGTCATCTGAGATCGCAGCCATCATGCTGCTAAATTATGATTCTTCTAAACTTTGGGTGGTAGAAGGATTTAGAATTCCGTGTACTCTAAGACTCAGAGCCCAGTCCCTCCTTCACCATTCTCTTTGCCTTGGCCTTGAAGTTCAGTTCTGGTCCTGAGCCTTAGACTGGCTTCTTCATCCTCATACTTGTGATGTGCCCCAGTTCTTTTGACTGGATCCTTGATTTGGTTCATGCATCCCAAACACTAAGGCAGAGTTGTTCAAGAGAAAAATAAGGGACTATGGAGTGAGGCCAACTTAGGTTTAATTCCTGGCTCTGCCACATACTTGCCTCAGACATACTGCTTGATGATTCCAAACCTTGGTTTTCTTGCCATAAAATGGAAAGGTGGGTTATTAAAAGAATAATGTACATTCAGGTGTTCTGACTGGAGCAGGGCTGGGGTTAAAACTTTACCAATGTGGATTGAAGGTCCTACCTCAGCCACCATCTACAGAGCATCTGTAGTCATGTACTGCTTAATGCCAGGGATATGTTCTGAGAAATGTGTGATTAGGTGATTTCATGGCTGTGTGAATGTCACAGAGTGCACTTATACAAACCTGGATGCTATAGCCTTCTGTACACCTAGGCTCTATGGTATACCACCCTCACATATGTTGTCCATCCTTGACCAAACCGTTATGTGGCACGTGACTGTATTGGATTTATGAATGTGTATTGGAGCTGTGGATTCTCTGAGATATTTCAAAACTGCCATCAGGTATGGGAAAAGATGCACACTGTAAACAGGCAAAACACAGGGAGGGTGTGTGTGTCTCCTGAGAGTGAGAGAATCCCCCCCTTTTTTTCCCCCATCAGGGAAGATTCTAGAGAGATAAACTAGATTACACAATAGCGTCTAAAGATAAAAGGAGAGGTGTGGTTATGTCCAGAGGGTTGTGACTCTTAGTTGAACCTATCCTTCCCAAGGTATGTTGTTAGCATGTGTGTCCACTGGGAAGAAAAAAGCTGGCCTTGTCAATGAAGAGATGTTACGTTAACTCCAGTTCTTCTGCAAACTCTCAGCCAGGCACAAAGGGAAGGTTGTGGGTCCCTTCTCCCTTCACAGCAAAGAAGGGTTTGAAAGCATCAGGGGGCGTATGGAATCAGAATTTGCACTTTAGCCAAGGCAAGGGCAACAAGTTTGATGGATTTCAGGTTTGGTTATCAATGACTATAGCTGGAATGTTGTAAGACGATGAGGGAGCTGCTTTTGAGAGAGAGATAGCAGTGGTTTCATCTATATATTTGCATAGGTTATCATGATCTGTCTGGTTATATTTTGGTTGCCAATTTGGACATAATGACTCAAACATTTAAAAAACATTCTTTCCCTTTCCTTGTCTTCCCCTTCCTTGCTGAATAGCTCCCTGATGTCATCCTGCCACACTGTGCCTTCCAGGGTCTGAGGATTTGCCCTGAGACCCAGTCCTTTCCTTGGCTCTCATTCCATTTTGATAGGCCACCTCCCTGCTGCCCACCTGACTGCCCACTCGCACAACTAACTCCTGTTCCTTTGTCCCCTTGCCTTGCTGTGATAGTGTGCTAGGCAGCTGAAATTTGCTCAATATTATACAATGAAACATGGGGTCTTCTGGAGGCAGATATTTCAGATGGATATTACAAAAGCATCTTGTTGTATTTGGTCTCTGTTCAATGTTTCATTTTACTCAATTGCTGAGCTTCCTCCAAGCTAGATCTGTTGCTGTGAACAAACTCACTGGGGACCCACTCATGCCCGAGTCTGTCCCACAGTAAATGTTATGTTTCAAAATCCCTTCAGGTCTTGTCCCTGCCCAACTCTCAGCATGTTTACCCCAAACTCTTTTCTACCCACCACTCTTAGGCCTGCACTGCCCAGTAGAGTAGCCTCTAGCAACATGTGGTTATTGAGCCCTTGAATTGTGGTTAGTTCTACTTGAGACGTGCTGTGGGTACAAAATACACACTCGGTATCGAGCCTTAGTGCAAACAAAAGAATGTAAAATATTATGATTTGTGTTGATTTCATATTAAAACAGTAAGAATTTAGATACATTGTGTTAAGTGATATATATTACTAAAATTATTTTGATGCATTTTCTTTATTTAAAAAATGTGGCTACTAGAAAATTTTAAATCACATATGTGGTTCAGAATTCACATCTTATTCTCATTGAAGAGTGCTGTTAGAGCCTTTAAAGACATGATCTGACCATTCTGTTCTGATTAAAACCCTTGACATGTCCCTTAGGACAGTGCTCAAAGTCCCTAACAGGACTTGAAGGTTTTTCTGATCTGGGCCCTGGTTGCTTCTCCATCTGCCCCTGTGCTCCTGCCCCACTTGCGGCCCTTTGAATGGGCTGTGTTCCTCCTCCCCTCTAGATCTCCGCTCATGCCGATTCCTCATCTGGAAAGCCCCCCTTTCCACGGTCCCTCACTGGCTCATCTTTATACTTAAGCTTAAATATCATTATACTTTAGATACCCATCCTCTACCTTTCCACAGTATCCAGTGCTTGTTACCCTCCCTGCCCCTCTGCCCCCCACCCCATAGCCCTCATCACAGCATTTAATCCCCCTGTTCTATTATCAGTCATGAGCAGGCGCTCTGTCTTGTTCACTGACACCTTCCTAATGCCTGTGTTAGTACCAGGCACATAGTAGTTACAATGCTTTTAAACCGAAGTACAACATATACATTTTTTCAATAAGTAAGCAACTAAATCAATATTCATCATTTTAAATCAATAGAGAATATCTGAGATTCTCAACTGATCAGTGAGCTGGTGAGAGAGAGAGGAAGGATTGTTTTGGAGACTATCCCTAAAAACACAGATTCCTTGAAAATAGGTGCCTGATTGTAGCTTCTCAAGGGATCAGGGAACCCCTTTTCCCAGGAGGTCAAATCTAAAGTTTATCAAAGTCATAGGTGCTTAGGCTGCTATTCTCAATAAGCTCCTGCACAGCTGGCATTTGCCCTGGAATGCTTGGTAAGGAAACCTCTTTCAAAGTTGCCCTCACACTTGCACCATAGAATAGTAAGGAAACAAGATCTTCACCCTAAGACTCAAACCAATTGCATTTCCAGCAAATGATTCAGACCCTAGACCCTTTTCTCCATGATGCTGATGGAACAGGGGATCTTTCCGACCTCTAGCTTATATGTTTCCCTGCTAAAACCTGCCGATTATCTCTTAATGCCTAATGGTGGGGTATTCATCTTCACCTACCTAGCCATGATCAAGTAGTTCAAAACTAAAAATTATAGGTCATCCCATGTCAGGACTTAACATCAAGATATTTTCAAAGCCCTGGCTGGCGTAGCTCAGTGGATTGAGCGCGGGCTGTGAACCAGGCATCGCAGGTTCGATTCCCAGTCAGGGCACATGCCTAGGTTGCAGGCCATGTCCCCCAGCAACCGCACATTGATGTTTCTCTCTCTCTCTCTCCCTCTGCCTTCCATCTCTAAAAATAAATAAATAAAATCTTTAAAAAAAAAAAAAGATATTTTCAGAAACCTCATTATATACAATCCAGTCCTGAAACTCATTCTCCCATTCTCTGAACCAACCAGCCCTTTCTACATATTGTCCCTCAGTTTGTGTTGGTTCACGCATGTGCTGCTCCTTCTGCTTGGATCCTGCCTGGCTTATCTTAACGTCCTCTCTCTACCTAAGAAACTCTTACCTGTCTTTACTATCTTGGTCAAAGTTCCTTTCCTTTATGAAACTCAAATAGATCAACTTAATCCTCAATAATATCTTCTTATCTCCCATAATATTTATTATCCTTATTGTTCTCTTTGGCACTTCAATTTTGTCTTAATGCAGTCTTATGATATTGATTATATCACTGTGTTAGTATTACTTAACCTTTCAAAAAATTATGTCATGGGTCTCCAAATATATCATTTGCTCCCTGAGGGCACCGTGTGTCTTGTACGTCTTCATAGTTACTCTGAAGCCAAGCACATGGGTCAATAAATTATTTTTGAATGACTGGTAGGTAATAAAGAGAAAGCAGGATAATATCAACTATGAATTAAGTTGGTGAAACTAGATAGATAGTATTAAAAACTGATGTACTTCAATTAACTAGAAGACCTTGGTTCGTGGGAGGAACATGGGTTTAGAATCATCCATTTTTTCAGACTCATTCCTGCCACCGAAAACCCTGAGTACAGGCTTTTACACAGGTGCTAAAGATCCAGTGGTGAACAAAACAGGGAACTCTTGGCCTTCAGAGGGTTTACGATTCTAGTGGTAGAGACAAAAGCAAAGAAATGATATGTGTTATGTTGGATAGTATAAAGAAAAATATGCCATAGAATGCTGGGGACAGATGTGAATTAAAAAATTTTAAGTCCAGCAGAATTGGGTTCAAAGTGGGCTCAATTATTTATACAGGTTGTACACTACTGAGTACTTAAATGCTATAACTTTATCTTTCTATAAGATGTGTAAAAAATGAATATCTGCTTATCTATTAAATGTTACATTAAAATGTATAAAATTCTTGACATATTGGAGGTATATTTTTATTGTGCCAAATATATTACTTCATAAAAATCTATAGGGTTGGAAGTACTCACATATTTGTGTAATTGTGCTCACTATTCTATCTTCATATACTAATATACAGCCATACACCACACTTGCATCAAACAGCACCACCTCTGTGGAGCCCTTCCTGAGACTCTCTAGTACAAACTAGGCTCCTTCTGAGTTCCTTAGCCTCTTTACATATATATTTCTCTTTTTTATTTTATTTACTTATTTGTTTTTCAATCCAATTTACTGGGTAATATTGGTTTAGAAAACTACACAGGTTTCAAATGTACAACTCAACAAAACGTCATCTGTACACATGTGCCCATTACCCAAAGCAAAGTCTCTTTCCGTCCCCATTTGTCCCCTCTTTGCCCACCTCCACCTCTCCCCACACCCCCTTTCCTCTGGCTATCGGCACACAGTTATATGTGTTGGCGTGTGTGTGCATGTGTGTGTATGTATGTGCATGTGTGTTTGTATACACACACACACACACACACACAAACACACATGGTTTGCTTAATCCCTTCACCTCCATTTTACTCAGCCCCCAAGCCCCTCCCCTTTGACAGCAGTCAGTTTGTTCCACATATCCATGTGTTTGTTTCTTTTTTGTTTGTCAGTTTATTTTTGTTCATTAGATTTCACATATAAGTGAGATCATATGGCATTTGCCTTTATCTGACTGGCTTATTTCTTTTAGCATAATAATCTCCAGGTCCATCCATGCTGTCACAAAAAGTATGATTTTCTTCTTTTTTTGTAGCTGAGTAGTATTCCACTAGGTAAGTGTACCACAGCATTTTTATCCACTCATCTACTGATGGGCCTATGGGCTGTTTCGAGATTTGAATATTATAAATGATGCTGCAATGAACATAGGGATGCATATATTCTTTTGAATTGGTGTTTTGGGTTTCTTCAGATGAATTCCCAGAAGTAGGATCTCTGGGTCAACAGGCAGTTTCATTATTAATTTTTTTGAAAGAAACTCCATACTGCTTTCTAAGTAGTTGCATCAATCTGCATTTCTACCAACCATGCACAAGGATTCGCTTTTCTCCACATCCTCACCAGCACTTGTTGTTTGTTGATTTATTAATAATAGCCATTCTGACTGGCATGATATCTTATCTTAATTTGCATTTCTCTGGTGATTAGGGACATTGAGCATTTTTTCTTCATCTATTGTCCGTCTGTGTGTCCTCTTTGGAGAATTGTCTATTCAGGTCCTTTGTCCATTTCTTAATTGGGTTGTTTGTCATCTTGGTGTTGAGCTGTATAAGTTCTTTACATATTTTGGAAATTAACCACCTTATCATTGGCAAGCATGTTCTCCTATTCAGTAGTTTCCCTTTTCATTTTGTTGATTTTTCCTTTGTTTTCCCTACCCTAGGAGACATATTGACAAAAATATTGCTATGAAAAGTGTCTGAAATTTACTTTCATCCCCTCTATAGACTGTAAATGTGTGTATCTTCTAAGATATTTATGGTTTCATTACTTACACTTAAGTGTTTAATGCATTTTGAGTTTATTCTTGTAAATGGTGTAAGTTGGTGGTCTAATTCTATTTTATTTTTGCATGTACCTGTCCAATTTTCCCAACAACATTTATTGAAGAGGTCGTCTTTACTCCATTTTATGTCCTTTGTAAAATATTAATTGACTGTAAATGTGTAAGTTTATTTCTGTGCTCTCTCTCCCGCTTCATTGATCTATATGCTTGTTTTTATGCCAATACCATCCTGTTTTGATTACTATGACCTTGTAGTATAATTTGATATCAGGTAGTGTGATACCTCCAACTTTATTCTTCCTTCTCAAGACTGCTGAGTCTATCCTGGGTCTTTTGTGGTTTAATGTAAGTTCTTGGAATATTTGTTCTTGGTCTGAGATACACCATTGGTATTTTAATAGTAATTGTGCTGAATCTATGGATTGCTTTGGTCATATGAGCATTTTAATGATGTTAAATTTTCCTATCCAGGAATATGGTATACATTTCCACTTACTTGTATCTGCTTCAATTTCTTTCTTTAGTATCTTATAATTTTCCAAATACAGGTCTTTTACCTCCTTGGTTAAATTTATTCCTAGATACCTATTGTTGTTGCTGCTGCTGCTGCTACTGGAATAGTAAATGGGATTATTTTCTTAATTTCTTTTTATGATAGTTCATTATTGGTATATAAAAATGCCACCAATTTCTGAATATTAATTTTGTGTACTGCTACTTTGACAAATGTCTGTGTGTATTATCTCCCTGCAAAGGCTTTAACTTCTTCGAGAGGAAAAATCTGACTACTGGGATTTTGTAATTTTTGACATGTTTCTCACTCACCATCTCCACGCACTAAACCAAGTTTTGTAGATCCTACCTGTAGAGCAGCTCCCAACATTGCTCACTTTTCAACTGTACTACTCAAATACAAGCCTTCCTCATCTTTCCCTTGATATCAGACCATGCAATACTTCTTAACTGATCTCCTTATTTTTTTTCCTAACTTCCTTTACTTTATTTCCACATCACAGCCCAAACTATCTACTTTAAATATAAATCTGCTTAAGTCACAACATTTTCTTAAACCCTTCTATAGATTTTCTTTAGATTTAGAATACTGTGCAAACTCATTATGCAAAGCCCTACATGACCTGACCCTGTTTGTGTTTCACACCTCACATCTCACCAGCATTCTCACTGCCCTTCAGCTTTTGGTCCTTTTTAGCTCCTTAAATTTTCCTTTTTTTCCCCCTCAAAGTAATCTATCAGAAACAGTTTTGTCTTCTTTTTTTTTTTTTTTGCCCAAGTAATACTACATATCCTTTCAAGTCTTGCTTCAAAAGTTATTCCTTCAGCAAAACATTCTGTAATTGTTAATCTAAATTATTCCATCTATTTTCCTCTGCATTAAAGTTATGCTTCTTCACAGTACTTATCATAATCACTTTGTGGATTTACTTTCATCCCCTCTCTAGACTGTAAGTTCCGTGAGGTCAGGGCAACAACTATGAAAAAATTTGTGGAATAAATTGATTTTTTAAAGCTTTTGATACCTATCCAGTAGGTGCTATTAACTGTTTGCTAGTTAAATTAATGTTTTTCTGCTTGTTAACATAATTCAGAAACATACGTAGCATTCCATAAACAGTCAGCCTCAGCAGAGGCCCTGCCGTGTGCGGCTTTGGTTCGGAGCCTCGGCGCCTTCCTCTGCCCTGTTACTGACAGCAACTGTGCCGCCGGAAGCCACCTGTATGTTTAGCCCATCTTCTTCCCAAAGCGCATGCTCCTTCCATGGCCTGTCCCAGCATCCTTTTATTAGTTAATCAGGAAGGAGAAATGTATGACTTATGTCAGTTTTAGATTTCTGTACATGAAATTGTCTCCTTGTTTACTTATCATTATATTTTAACTCATGACATGGATTAAGTCATACTTTGTTGGTCAAATCAAATATGTTGCATGAGAAAATTAGTATCTAAAGAGGTTTTCATAACCTGGAATGACAAAGCTAAGTCAATTAGATAAAATTTCGTATGAAGAAATGTAAACACCTGCCACACACACTTATAATATATAGAGCCTGGGCAAAACGTAAGTTAAACTCAGCATGGATAAAATAGGCTTGAGGCTCTCAGCTGCTCAATATGTTTCAGGAATATAGTACATGTGGAGATCAGAAAAATATATTTACTTTGAAATGAATTAATACAAATAGAATATGGAGAATAGGAGAACAGATAACCTAGACTAAATAAACAGTTCAGGCAATGATAATTTAAGGAAGACATTTACAAAGGGAGGAGGCACAGAAGGTTACCAGGAAGCTTGGGGAATGAAAACATAGAATTGGAATAACAGAGATATATATCTTAAAAGAGAGAGAGAGGAAGCATGCAATAGGCCAAACAGTGCAGTTGAAAGAGCAAAGCTTAGGAGTCCTTCAGACATTGATTTTAAATTCAAGCCCTGCTAGCTTCTTGATATATGAAATGTCTTAGTTTTCTCATCTGCACATCAGGTATATCAACTTCATTAATTAGTTGTCAAGACAAAATGAAAACAATTAGTCTAGAGCCCAAGGTGCAGCAATCATCCAATAAGTATCAAACATTATCATCAATATTAGTGCAAATAACCTTAGAATGAGTATGCTTAGGAGGAAGTGAGCTCTCTATCAGCCTAGGAATTCAAACACAGATTGGATGGGCTCTTATTGGGGGTAGGAAGATGCTAGAGAAATTCAATATCACATAGAAAACTACTGACTTTCAAACTCTGATTTGCTATTATTTAAAAATATATAGTAGGGGGAGAAAAGAAAGAGGGAGAGAGATAAAGGGGGACAAAGACAGAGAGAGAGAAATTCCATCTTTAGTGAACTGCTTTCCATCTTCCGACATGCTGTGACATTTTTAGTCATCTCGTCATCGGAAATGTCTCTCCAGGAACCTTATAGACTATTTCCTCACCCAATCTTCCCCCAACGGTCTTGCTTCAGACAAGTTCATATTCCAGGCCGGGCCTGCTGCTGACACCGGAACCTCAGAGTGTCATCCTAACACGTGCTGCAGAGCCCCGTTTCTGAAAGAGAAGAGGGAGTAGTGGTGGAGAATTTTGTCCCTTCTGCCTCCCTCTTTTCTTCAGCCTCTTCCTCCTGCGGTGGTTTCTGTCAGTAAAATCACCCTGGGGACAGATAAGACTCTTGTAACCCGTGGCAACCAACTGCCTTTGGATAGAAAATGGCTTTTCCATAATTTCATAATGTGCTTCAGTGGAGGGGGTGGGAGAAGAAAATGGGAAAACAAATAAGTGTGGCTCAGAAGGCTGCTGCACTCACCCGGAGGAAAGAGGGTTGTAATAGTCTCCAAGTTGATTACACTGCCCTTTCATAGGGAAATCATTCTCTCTTCCCATAAACCCTGCCAGGCCCTCCTCACTATGCTGTCTAAATGAGCTCTAGGATTACCCACATTCTAATTATTTTTAGCATGAGTGAGGCAGCCCAATTTGGAGAGACAGACTGCCACCAACCCTAAGTTGCCCCCAAGTTATCACACAGGTCCTTAGAATGTTACTGAAAAGTCACATTCTACCCACATTTTAGCCAATGAGGTATCTTCTTTAAGCTTATTTAATTAGTTCCCACCCCACATATGTGGAGAATCACAGAATCCAGAACTGAAAGCAGCGAGGACTACTATCTTAATTAACCCTTAGTTGCATTGTATTTCCGGGGTCCCATGGATGGAAATGGCACTCTAAGATAACTAAGGTCAGTGATGGCCCAGAAGGGTCTGGATCCCAGGTCTCCAGATATGCAATGTGGTATTCTTATACTTTTCTCCTGGACAGTCTCATTTGCTTATTCTTTTACAGTTTCTTATACTTGAATTTCAGTAAATTTAACAGGTTTAGAGAGGGGGGTGTATGTACATCCAGTAAACTAGCTTTAATAAAAAGTAATAAAATAATAATGATATACTTTGGATTTGTTTATTTCATTTTTCTAAGATATTTTTGCTCTATAGGATTCCACTGGTTTTAATAACTACTTTCCAAGAGTTTTAAATAGATGTTTCATTGTTTCACAAATATTTGATTATATGTCATTTTGACTTACTCACATATTAGTCAATAAATACTTACCGAGGACATACTCTGTGCACGATCCTATAGTAGGCCTTTGGGGAACATCAGTGATATATTAAAAATTATAAAAATGATGACAAAAATAATAAAATAATAATATACACCCCAAGTGTTATAAGCCACATACATGAGAGGGCAAAAGTAGGTTTACAGTTGCCAGTATGCAGAACACAGAGTTTATGCTTGCATTATTATTTATTAATTATTGTAGTATTGTCCATACAAACAACTGCACACCTACTTTTGCTCCACTCTGTATAAACAAAATGAGAAAACTGTAATTCTTAACTTTAGTTACTAAATTAACTTGTGTTAGTATAAAAGGTAGCATTTAAGTTCTTTTGTAAATCCTGTTTATTTGAAAAACATTCTGCATATTACCAGGTGCATTGCCAAAAGACTGTTAACATGTGAAAGTACTTTTCTATGCTATCAGCATTTTATATTCTACCATAAAAATATAGTTAAAAAATAAGATTCTGAGGTTGACCTAATAGTGATGACCTTTAAAATCTCTTTCCTATATTTTTTGTTCATCAAAATAACCCAATTTTTATTAAGAGGTTAATGTTAATTTTTATTTTGTGGCACAATTTTAAGGAGTCCTCACATTTTCAACGTATAAGTGAAATGACATAGTGAGGGGAAGCTGCGTCAGAAGAGATGGGTTTCTGGGGAGGAAAGATGAGACGGACCGGCCATGAGTTAGCAGCTATTGAATTTCGGTGCTGGTGTCTGGGGGCTGTTATCCCATCTCTTCTATCTCTGTATGTATTTAAACTTTTCTATTATAAAAACATTATGTTAACAACAGTTTTACTTTTTTCTCACTGAGGGGTTTCAAAACAAGCACACGGCGTACATTTGTGCTAGTAAAAGACTGATTTTTATTTTGTTTTGTTTTGTTTTGTTTCGGCACCCAAACACCTGGTAAGATTTGTTTGGAGTTTCACTCCTTGTAGGTGATGAAAACCGCTACACCATCTCATTTAAGTTCAGCGCTCTCAGAGATGTGTGTGCCACATTTTACGGAAAGGAAAGCAGAGGAGGCTAGGGGACTTGATGAGTCACCTAGTTCAGCTAGGGACAGAGCTGGGACATAGACCAGATTTCTGAACCTTGAGCTCTTCCTCTTCTGCGAGAAAAAGCAAGCTGCCCCTTTACAAGTTCAGTAATTAAAGGAATAAAAAGTTATGGTCCTGCGATGGATTGTAAGTGAGGCCTACATACAATAGTTCTTTCTTATATGAAAATGGCTTATTATATTTTTTACCATCCAAAGGTCCACGTTGACTCTGTGCCCCTATACTGTATTAAACACATTTATGGGCAAAAAGCTATTTCCCATGCAAACACAAGTTTATAGGAGAACAATCAACAGGAATTTCATGCAGTTGGTGGCAAGCAGGAACTATCTGTTGACATTTTTGTTACTTTATGTACTCTGTGAGTATGTGTTTATGTAATTTTTTTTACATCAACTTCTCCTTAAATATATCTTCCAGTCAGCTACGTAATTGGATTTTCTTTTCTTATAAGAAGTGAGCATAAATTACTCCTGTTGGGTGCAGATTAGGTTACAGGATTTCTTCTCTTCTGTCACCATCAAAACCTGAGTGTCAGAAAGCTTTAATATTTAATGCAGACCTAATTAGTCTCAGTTGGGCCCAGGGCACTTAGCAAAACCTGACACCAGCCATAGAGTTAAGTTTATTTAGAGAGCATAATTACCAGTTATTTCTACACTGCAATTAATGCTCCTATTAGACTAGCCTTCCTCTTCACCCCCTGATTTCATAAGTAAATTGAAAAATAAAGAAAAACCTTTGATTCCTGCTGACAGTGGACAAAGATGATGTAATTTGGCTGTGGGTCTGACAGTTATAACTTAAAGAACTTGCGAGTATGTAAAAATAGAATCAGAGAAGGCTAGATAAACCCAGAGAAGATGGACCTGTAACACGTTGTTAAAGAAACTTAGATATTCATGAGGATAAATTGCCACTCATGATCGAAATTCTGAAAATAGCTTTTACGTATGTCTGACCAGTCATTTAGAAAATGTGTATTGAAAGCTTATGATGGAGAGGCACCACACTAAGTCTTAAGGTTATGATGGTAAAAAGAAAAGATTTCTGTTCTTGGGGCCCACGTTCTAGCAAGAAACCACAAAATTTAAACAAGTCACACATTTAATGTACTTACACTTTTGGTTACTACAACAGAGTGGCGTAAGACGCCATGAGAGCAGGGTGCTTCTGCAAGGTGCTGTTTCAGCTGAGGTCTGAAGGGAAGTGGGGGAATGAAGAGGACTGAGACAGGAGAGGAGTACAAAGTCTCTGAACATGGAATGAAAGAAGGTCTGTGTTTTGATTCCCCACGAGTTCAGGGGCACACAAGGCTGAAGGAGTTGGAAACCAGACTGTGCAAGCCCTGAGAGGTCATGTTAAAGAAGGGAACATTGGTTGTGTCTGTCTTACCTGGTCCAACGTTGGTCACGTTCCCTTCTAAAACCTGAGCATCGAACACACATGCACTGAACGAGTCAGTGTAATTAAGTGAATAATGAATGACACAAAATCTCAAACCCCAAGTCCTAGCACTGCTGACTCTTTTGCTCAGTTTATAATCCAGAAACATCCTGTCCCTAATGATGTAGTCCTCGATGCCATCATCTCAGGCAGGTACAATTATCACCATTTAGACCAAGGCCAGTTGACTTTGTCCAGACTCGTACTGTTCGTTGCCAGAGCTGAGGCAGAGGAAGACGTGCACAGTGACCCAGAAAGGGGCTTTGCTTTTCTGAATACTGGTGTATGCTTCCAGAGAAGCACAGCCAACCTTATCTCGTACAGCACTTCCCCTCTCTGCCTACATCACCGTTTCCGCCTTGGACCCCTTACCACCCTCAAGTCTCAGCTTAGGCCTAGACTTCCTTTATAGGACCCCCAGCTATTTTGGCTCGCATGAGCCTTTATTGAAGTTCAAGTCTGAATTCTGTATTTTATCACTTGACTCTTTGTGCCCATCTATAGTTCTTTTATTTCCTCTGATGGTGGCTTTCTGCTCCAAATGGACATATGTCCCTTGAGGGAAAAACAATGTTTTTGTTTGTTGTTTTATTTATTTTGTGATTTTTTTAACAGCCTGTAGGCAAATCACAGGAAAAGCTAAACAAACACTGGTTGATAGGTTGACCCCTGGGTGAAACAGCATTGCCAGGTCGAGTGGGAAGGATTCTTACCTTCCTTTTTGTTTACCTCCAGGATCTAAAACTTCTGATGGCAGACTGACTGTGGCTGAGTGGATCAGTTACACAGTAATCCCAGGGCAAAGGGAAAGGTTATATCTGACTTACCTGAAAACCTTCCCCCGCTGGAATCTAAAGCAGCCCCAGGTGACTTTCTGAAACGGCTCTCTCGAAGGCTGTCAATGGCCCTTTAGTGGTCAAATTCAATGATGGTCACTCATCCTTTGCTTCTACTCGAATCTCTAAAACACTTCCCACTGCCCAATTTTACCCTCTTCCTGCCATTTTTTTGGAATTCCATCCTCTCCCACCTTATCATAAGAAAGTTTGATTATGACCGTATTTTCATCTTCCGGTAACTCCGTCCCCTTTCTAGATGTGTTTTCCCAAATGCTCACCTTCTCTTAATTAACGTATTCAATCAAAATGTTTATAGTGTAAGAAGTCAAGCTTTAAAAAAAATGTTGTTCACTGCTACTCTTCTCCCTGGAGTTAACTTCATTCAACATATTTACATGGTTTCTTCAAGTTTTTATCTCTATATTTCTATGACATAAGGGTATGCTGTTTTGTTGATAAAAATGACTAGCTGTCTTGAAGCCATACTCTGAAAGAAAGTAACTTCTTTCTCTTACTTGATCCACCAATTAAAATTCTTTTTCTCCAGCCCTTCAATAGTTACATCAATTTATAGTAAATTTATACTGTTTATTTTATTATGACAACATAAATACAGCTTGCATCTGAGGCATTTAGCACATTATGATGTGTGTGTGTGCTCACATGCTCACACAGACAGATACTTCTTTGCTTGAAATTCACACTGGACTCATTTTTGTTTGTTTGTTTGTTTGCTTACTTTCCCATGTTCTTATCACTAACTCAGTCTCAAACACTTTCCTTAATGTGCTGAAATGCACCAGGTGGCACTGATGCATCGGCTCCTTTCCCCTCACTTGGTCTTGGGGCCCTTTGCCGGCAGCCCGCCCTCGCCGCTGATCAGCACTGCTGGTCCACAGGTATCTCACAGTTTTGACCGAGGACTCTGCTCGGCCATTATACAGGCCCTTGCCTTCACCTCTTTCCTGTTGGGTGGTCTATTTCCTAATTTTTGTCTTCCTGCTTCTCGGTTTACTTTCTTATTTAGGTGTGATATGCCTTTTGTCCTCCTGACAAAATGTATGTAGGGGTTAAGGTTTCGAGTCCTTCCCTGTATGTCAGAAATATTGTTATTAACATTAAATAATGGTATGGAATTCTAGGTTCGAAATGTCTTTCCTTCAGAATTTAAAAATTGCTGCTCTACTGTCTGGCAGGCTACAATATTGTTTTTAGAAAGCCTAATGCCATTCTGACTCCCAGTCCTTTGCATATGATCTATTTTATATCTCTTAGGAGCGTTAAGGATATTTGATTTATTTGTCACATTCTGAAATCTTATAATGATATGCTTTTCATATGCCGGGTATGCCATGGACCCTTGTTAAATTATTTCTTTGGTAAATGTATTCCTCCCATTTTGTCTGTTATCTGTAACTTCCTTTTGTCAGATATTAGACTTCCTGTATTAATCTTCTATATTATCTTTTACCTCCTGCTTTGTATCTATTTTTCTATTTGCATCTAAGAGATTTTCTTGACCTTAACATTGCATCCCTTTAAAAATATGTATAGTTGTATTAACAAAATAGGTTTCCCTGATTTCTGGGTGCTACAAAGAACCAGCACATTAAGAATCTGGGGAAGTCCATACCAGAAGACCATGAGGACAATCATCAATAGTTGGAAGATGGTAAAAGAGGAGACCTATTCATAGATGGCTTATTATAATTTATGAAATATTTTCATAGCTGGCTTTTAATTTGAGGCATATAAGCACTTGAGAGAGGTAGAAGTTGCATAATCCCTACACTTACACATAGAGAAGTACATTCCAGGGAACTGAAATTTGCTCAGGATCACACAAGTCCCATGCCACTGAGCCTGAGTTGTAATCCTACAACTCTGGTCTTGTGTTCTGGAATCTACTGATTGCTCTTGCTTGCCCCAGTTTTTCCCTTCTCAGGGTAGAGGTGTGTGGAAGTGGATTTGGGCTGTGAGGATTCAGAATGCGCAGTGCTTATCTCAGAGTTTTATGGCAGCCATGGTAGCTGACGGATATTTTGGGATTGTTTTATAAGAGATACAATGCTCCTGAGACCAAATCTGCAATCAATTTAAGTTTTTAGAGCTTACATGCATTGGACAGCATGACAGTGGGCAACGAGGGGTTAAAGATGGGGAAGAAGGAAGGATAATTGACATGTGGGCCCATTGGTCTTTCCCCAGGCCATCTGGGAGCTTAAATAGCCAACAGTTAATTAAAAATAAACTGACACTTTACTTTGAGGGTAGTTTTAATAACCATTTATAAATGTTACATTAAAAATTCATACACTGTTATCAACTCCTGCTAAGGATTTACAGCACAATGAAGGTGTTATGAATGTTTTATAGGTACTAGGGAGAAGGCTTTTCCTGTGGAGATATTTTCAGAAGACTATTTGTCTTTTCAAGGCCACATCATAAGTACTTAAGACAATAGCAGCTTATGGAATAAAAACAGCTCCCCAAGTTCAGGTTGCGATCTTGCCCTCATACTTCTAGCCGGCCATAGTCCTTTCCTTAGGCTGAGTGTGCTTGTTCCAAGAGGCGGATGATGTATGGAGGGAAATGAGCCAGCCTGCACAATCCATAAATCAGCATGAGTGAAACAGTCATCCCAAAGCGTCTTGCATGTCGCTGACGGAGAAAATGAGCAGATACTGAGAGTGTGAAGTGAGTGTCCACTCTCCAGCTATCGTTTCTGGTGATGACAGGAACCAACAATATCTCTTTCTGCTTTTGGAGGATCAATTTTGTACCCTAAACGAACAGATTCTTATCTGCTCTTCTTTGGCCACATCCTGGGAATTGTGTAGGGATGCCCTGCATTTGCAGATGCAGCTTTATGACCATGAGTCTGGGTATACATTGGTTCAATTTGCACATAGCAGTTGAACAGAAGTTAGGCTCACAACTAGGGATGCATTCTCTTCCTGCTGTTCCCTTTTCTTTTCTCTGGGTGGGAGCCGTGAAACTGTTATGTTGCAGGATGGCAGAAGAGAATCCCAAATTGTCTGCTTCACAGTTACCCATAGTAAAGTGCATCTCCCTGTTCACGAGTCAAGAATTACAAACTTTATCTCATTGTAGTTTATGGTCAGAGACTTTGTACAAACATGACTGGATTTTAAAGCCCCAGATAGCTGCCTCCACTGCTGGGCTGGCTTCCAAAGGAGAGCAAAAAGGACAGAAATTGAAATCTGCAGTACATACATTTTATCTTTTGCACACGTGTGTATGTGTGTAAACATTCAAGTTACATGCTCTGACAAAATTGCAATTATATAGTGTTACCAAGTACCGTCCCCATGACACACATTAGGTCCTCAGCCTTGCTCACCTTCTAGCTGGGCGTTTGTGTGCATTTACCAGCCTGTCCCTACTTCCCCCACCCTGCAGGCCTGGCAGCGCTTTTATGTTCTCTGACTCTATGAATTTAACTTCGTGAAGATCCTACATTTAAGTGATATCACATAGTGCGTTTGTTTTTATTTCCATTCTGTATGTGCAGGTCGGTGCTATTTAAACTTTTACACTCCTTGAGGAGCAACTTCTGGACTGTGGGCTATGTCTACCTCTGGGTGCCATTCTGACTGAGCAAAGTGTCATTAGGAACCTACAGTGGGAGGAATACAACACAACACAACAGAAACATCTGGGGATCTTGATTTTTCTATATTTTTTGTTTCTGGACTTCTAGAAGAAGCATTACTAACCTTTTAAAATTTCAGAATCACACCATTTTAAAGTTGGATGAAACAAAAACCATATACTTTAATATCTTCCAGTGAAAACAGGCTGTGAAGAGGACAGAGGAAGATGGAAGGGGAGGCCGCCAGAATGAGAGCAAGTGAGAGGGAGACAGAAAAGAATGTGAGAACAAGAGAAAGAACATATTTTAAGAGGATGTGGGAGGAGGGGAGAAAAGGGGCAGGAAGACAAAGAATGAAGGATAGAAGAAGAGACAGAGACAAAAGTCAGTTTTACATTTTTGGAAGCAATATAGTGCCTGCTTGTTTTAAGATCAGATCTCAAAACCATGAGGTTGGTGTCATGTTTTAACACAGTTGAGAGAGTGGTGGACTTGAACTTGTGTTGTTGTGCTTGCCCTATCACCACGTCCAATCTCCTGTTCCAGTTTCCGCTTTTATAAATCAGGATACCTGTAACATCTTCCTCCAAATTCAGGCAATACCTTCCTTGTGATATTGTTGTGAGAATCAAGTGAGATAATGAGCGTAACTTTAAAAACAGCCCTTTATAACCTATAGTTTCATACATAAGATATTATTTTAAAGGTAGCACTTTGTAATCTACCATTTTCATGTGAAATGTATTATCATCCTTCTAAAAATATATCTAGTGAGCAGTGGAATTATATGTAAGGGAACAAAGTAATGCAGGATAGACACCCCAATGCATCCTCCACACTGCTTCCCTTCTCTTCCCTTTCCCCGCCTTCCTTCTGAGATTTTGCCTGCAAAGCCTGTTTTTCCATTACGACTGCTACTTTGTTCTTTACAAATCTATATTTGGGAGGCCAAATTCACTAAAGCATACACAAGAGAGATTACTGCTGCTTTGGCTTCAAAAAAGTTTGTTTCATTTGTTTCATCCTTTTATTCAAACAGGCTGGATAGGACTCCCTCTGTTCCTCAGCCTTATCAGCTACCACATCTGTCGTGATTTTTAGGCAATGCAGGGGGAGAAAACAACACTTACTGTTGGCTGCGCTCTTACCATTCCTGTCACGCATACAGACAGACTGTCTTTCCAATGAACTGTCTAAGCTCCTTCCCACTTGCACATTTTCACACGGGGCCCTATGGAAATACATGATATGGATGTGTCTTTGCATGCATTTAAAAATAATAACTAGCTGTTCCCACTCAAGAGTGTTGAAGTTTTATAATTCATTGTTCCCTAGATAAGTGACGAGGATACCACACTTGGATTAAGGGCAGAAGCCGGGTTTCTTTCTGTACACGCTAGAAACTGGCTACTACCTGCGTGACCATGGGAGGATCACTTCTTTCCTGGAAGTTTTCCATGTACGAAGTTGGACAGAGGAACTCAATAGAGACAAGTAGCAATGGTGCTGCTACTTCTTACATTCAAGCCCAAAGAGGCCAATATAACAGTATATACTCACTAACTCTTTTGGATTAAATATTTGTGTTCCCCAATATTTATATATTGAAGCCATACCTGCCATGTGATGGCATCAGGAAATGGAGCCTTCAGGAGGTGGGTAAGTCATGATAGTGCAACGAACTATCTTGAGTGGGATTCACAACCTTATGAAAGAGACCCTGGAGAGCTCTCTCACCCATCTGCCATGTAAGGACACAACGAGAAGACAGCCATCTGCGAACCTCTGAAACTGCGAGACATCAGTACTTGTTACTGAAGTCTTTCAGTCTACGGTGTTTTTGTCAGAGTAGGCCAAAAAGACCAAAACATTAACTCTATATTGATTCAGGCTGAGAGTTTAAGTATAAAAGACATCGCCTTTGAACTAGACCTTGAATGTTGAGTTGGAGTTCTATAGGTATAGACAGATGTAATTCATTTCCAATGATATCTCGATATAGAATAGAGCACCATGTTCATTGATTTATGTACTCATCTACCATCCATTAGTTGAGTGTTTACTCTGACAGTGACTATTCTAGGGGCTAGGAATTCAGCATTGAACAAGACAGGCGAACATAATTCTGTTTACATGGAATTTGCATTCCAGCTGGGAGAGGACTTGTAATTCAGTTTGGCTAGAGCAAACAGAGAGCATTAAAGAAACGGTAGTTGTGTGAAATTACACTGGAGCTGGACAAGGCAGGGCCCTTAATTCTAGGCTGTTTGAATTTCATGATGGTTTATTGATGCTGCTCTTAAAGGGCCATGGGGGTCGATGGAGACTTTCTAACCAGGGTAACCATATACCATACAGGGATGTGACCTCTGAGAGTGATCATAAACAACAGAGCTGCAGATGAGGGTTGGCTGAAGAAGGGAAAGTGGTACATCCATGGTGGAAATAACTCCAGCTTTGGATTCAGACTGATACTAGTTGTGGGAGGCTGGAGAAGTTATTTAATCTCTCTGAATGTTCGTTTCTTCATTTGTAAAATAAATCATAATTTATATACTTGTTGTATAGATTAATTTACAGGTCAATGTACTCAAATCTAGCAAAGTGCCCAGTATTCACTTGCTCAATGGTAACCACGTGTTTTAGTGCCAGCTTCTCTCAGGTGGATTGAGAACTTGGCGGAGGGGAAAACGTTAATAGATTTTGTGAAGAAGCAAAGAAAAGGAAGTACGCTGAAAAAACAAAAGAGTCCTCCTCCCTAAGCTCAGAAGTCTTGGGGCTGCATCTTGCTTTGCTGAAGAGAAGAAATGAGGGAAGAAGTGGTCTGCTGAAGCATGACAGACGTGGAATTGATATCACAGTGTGTCTTGTTAAATATTTTCATTGTGAGCTATGAAAATTTTAACTGAAGCATCTGCCAGCAGATTACATTCTCTTTATAAGGAGCTCCCTCATGAAATATGATCATTCCTCTGTGGAAACTGGTGAGGAAGGCAAAGGTATGTGGTAGCGCCTTTATTGCAAATTAAGAAACAGAGAACTAAAGAATAGGTTCCAATTTTAACCCTTGGCCATCCAGGAAAATGTGGTTAGTCCAAGAATGTAAGTCTTCTGGTTTAGATTTCAAAATTTCTTCTACTACATCCACCTACATTTTTGCCGTAAATCACTGTTCATTAAGGAATACGAATCCTGTATGCCATTTCATTAAAACAAACCATTAGGTGGAGAAGAAAACATCAACAAGCAGAAACCATAGATAATGGACTCATAGATGTCATAAGGTGGAAGATTTCAAAAGCCTAGCTTTAAATTCTAGCTCTAAATATTACTGGTTATATGAAGTAGATAGGAATCTCATATATTTTGCAGTGTGATATGATAATTATGTTTGCGAAGTAATTTAGCTCAGCACCTAGCTATTAAGTGTTAATATATGAGTGGTACGAAAAACTCTGCTCAAGTTTTCCCCAGTGAATTAAACTGTATACTTCTCCCTTTTCCCTCCCAAAGCCACATAGTCAGCATTGGTTGGGCCAAACCAAGGAGAGATGGCTCAGTTCTTTCGGGGCAACTTGTTTCATTGCTGGAGAGCACTTGGCAGGAATGGCCTTCGTACACTGAGTTCAGACAGGCTGCTGGTCAAATATGCCCACTACTCTACAGACAGTAGACTCTAGACTCTTTCTACATAAGATGTTTTCTTTAAATTGCAGTTCATAATCTGTCCAAAATATGTATAATATTATACCCAATCTTTTTTTAAGCTAAATATTCCAAGGTTCTTCAACTGTTTTATTAAGTAATATAATTCAGGGATTATTTTCTAGGTCTTTAGTTCATTAGTTCATTAGTAGAGCTTCTTCAAAAATTAGATTTTAAAAATCTGTTTGACTCTAGCCAGTTATGTGCGCCAATAGCAACATACACAATTCTCTTCCTGACATACTTTACTTCTAAGATACAATCTGCTTCTGTTTTATTACTTCCTCCATATTCTCTTTTCTCCTCTTCCTCCTCTCTTTTTCTTCCTCTCTCAACTTAATCATGTGTCCTTTGAGTCTCTTAGAGTCACACTCTTTTCCTTGACTATTTTGTGCAGGGAGTTAAATGGATTACTATGTGTAACATAGTTAGTTGGTCCCATAATTTTCAAACAGTTCTTCCTTTCAGAGGTTATATCAATGGGTACAGAGACCATAGCTTTCGTTTTTATCTTTGCTATGAATCTCAGTTTTAATCAGCCTTTACTACCCAAAAGCCACCTCAATTTTATTCTTCGCTGGTTGGTATTGAGAAGTCTTTCCAAAATCTGAAAATCCCTGAATTAATTCTATTTCCTTCCTTTTCTATACAAACTTGGCAACATTTTGAAATCATTTCCTTATTAACACATTGTCAGATGGAGCCAGAAGTAGTAGATTCTCTGCAATGGCTGTTTCTCCTGGAATCACAAGGTCATAAAATATGTGATTTTCTTCCCAAAATATATTTCCAACTTCTGATCAACTTTCTTACCACCTGGAAGACCATTATGAGGCCAGTGCTACATATTTCAGAGTTTTGTTGCAGTAGTCCTCAGTTTCTAGGTATTCTCTATTACATCAGGATTGGGGAGGCTACACTATAGTCATAAACAGTATAAGACTCTCAGTGAATTATGCCAAGAAACTTATTTTGAGTCATGTTCCATGTCTACCTCAGGTCATCTAAGGGTTCAGTTGCACATCATCTTCAGTCCAGGATCCAGCATGAGGAAGGAGATGCCACCTGGATTTTTCAGGTGCTCCTGCCAGGAAGATACACAATTCCATTGGCCAACTGAAGTCAGATGGCCATAGACAACTTCAAAGTTGGGTAGCAGCAAAAGAGTCATGTGCAACATGAGGAGAGGCAATAAAGGAAAATTCTCAATCAAGAGCATTTAATATCATGGGAGTCAAAAGTGAAAATATAAAGGATATTGCCATTGACAACAACGAAGAAGAGTGAGAAGTGAAGTAAGATAAGGACTCATAGAGAAATGGTGACACAGTTAGTAATACTTGAACAGTAAGATTCTGAGAACACCAAGAGACAGAGATGGGATCTCGTGCTCATTAATACTTACTGAATTTACCTACATTGCCTTGAAGATTGCCTTTATCCAATATGAACACTTCTACAGAGTCAGGATTCCAGTGCATAGAAATCAGTCTTTTAATTTTCAAATAAAATAGACTGAGGCCACCATGGACAGGTTGGCAATAAGCCCCAGCAACATTTTCTATTCAGAGCTTCCCACTTGCCCTGAATTGGAGAAGAAATGTGGAGGCCACAGAGTTCAAAAGAAAGTCCAGCTCTCTCAACAGAAGTAAGCAACTGCCAGTTACTATCATCGACACAGTCTTGTGAGAATACAGACTCAGCCTCACAAAGAATGCAGTCAACTGCTGATCCCATTCCTCTAATAGGTTCTTAGACCCTCAAGGAAGACTCATTCTACTCTTTTAGTGCCAAAACCAGCCATACCTGCCCCTTACTAGAGTTCCCAGATTTGTACATCGTAGTGTTTGCCTCCTTCATTCCCATGTGCGCCCATGCCCCAGAGAGCTGGCCTTCTCATCAACTCTAAGCCACATTCGATTTATATTTCCATCCCTTGCAGAATAAGCTCTACTGTCTCCTTTTTCCCAGGAAGCCACCAAGACTTCAGCTACCTGTTCCAATCTTTGAAATCCAAGTAGTCCTATTTCATCCCTTTTCTCAGATAATGAGAATCCACACACTTTTCTAGGGGCTGTTCAGATCTTTCTTAAGGTCTTCTTTGTGGGGAGAACAGGAGAATGCTGCTTTCACGAACTCAGAAGGAATTTACTGTTCTAAATGTGACCAGGTTGACTTTCTGTCTTAGCTCTCTCCTGGGGAAAACAAAGCAAAACAAAACAAAAGCAAATCAATACATAAGCAAAACCTACATAAGCCTGGTCTCTGGCAGTCCCCCACTCCCTGAAAATGTTCAGAGAAGGATTCTCTATTGGTGACCATTATACAGGCTGCAACAAAAATAACACCCATTTTTATTACAAAATCATAAGCATGTAATTCTGTAACATAACAGTATCACACTCAAGCACACCATGTGACCTTTTAGGTAAAATCTTCAAATGAAAACTATAAATTAATATACCCGTATTATTACCCTACCAACCACATTCAAGCAGGCCTTACTTCGGCCGGACCCTGTACATTTTATAACTCATGTTTTTAAAATACCATCTTTTTTAGTAATGGAGAAGTCAATTTAAATATCAAGATGTACCTGGCAATCAACGGTTGTTGAATGAGTAAATGAATGCATGTATGCTACGTACCCATAGCTTATCACTCCGAACAGCATCTTTAATGCACCAATCACAGGCAAAGATACCTGAATTGCCTGGAGACATTACAGCGGTTGCTACATCAGCAGTTATTTTGTCAGTTGTTCAGAGGCTGTGAAAATTAACACAAGCTGGTAATATATCTGGGACCCATTTTTTCCTAGAATGAAGGTGATTTCTTTAGATAAAACACTACGAGCAGCATCATAGCAGGTGAGAGGTACACTGAGCAGAGATCAGCATCAAACGAGTACTAGGGACAAAAAGCACCTTAGGAGCACTTGACACTGCTGCTGAGTGAACTGCAGCTAAGCTCTGATGCCGCACAAATACGCAATTTGCTTACCTATGAGGATGAGACATGTAACTATTTCGGTGGTTTAGGACAACATTAAGGAGAGGCTATCTGCACATGGATTTAACAGCATAAAAATGGGGCGTATTTACTGTGGATCAGGCACTGTTGGATTTTTGTCACTCAGCAGTGGGCCTATTGGACAGAGCCCTGCCCTCTGGGAACTCACTACTTTGTATTTCACGTGTACTTTATAAATTCCTTCGAGGAAAGCTAGAGTGAGAGAAAAAGTGACTTTGCATGGCCACTAGAAACTGGACTCTTAGCCCCAAAAGATGAGGTCAGATGTTACAACATACTTGCCAATGCCCAGTTCTTCTTTCTCATTCATTTTCTTCTCACCCCTTTGCACAGGGGCACAAACACCTCATGCTCACTCCTGGTGATTGATGAATATATTGATACATACCCTTCCCTGGCTGGGTTCCAGCTCCTCTCCTCCTCCCTTTAGGAGTTTGTTACTCAGAGATGACTCACCCAAGTCTCCCTCAAGCACTTTTAATCTAATCTTTTTTGCAGCTCTGAGGTGAGGGTCATTTATAGATATTTTTTCATAAAAACAATATTTCAGGGAAAATACAAAGCAGAACTCGTTGGTCAAAAGCCCATTAGGGCAATCGCTGAGGTTTGTCTCCCTCTACTGTTTAACCAGGGGAGCAGCAAGACATTTCTCCCCTGGCCTGTGCCTGGAGTCCCAGCTGCGTAGACATATGCCTGATTGCCTCTTTAAATCAGGGCAAAACGGCAGAGAGGGGTGAATAGGAGAATCACACTGCTGCTTGCATCATCGGTTTGCTAACCCTTACGCAGCTATCACTGATGCAAAATCCCAACTCTAGAGGGCTGACAAGGTAGATTTTACTTGCACAAACTCTTGAAGTCTAAGCCCTTAACAGAACTCTTCCCCTTGGTAACAATCTCAGAATCTATCCGGGAGGATGAATGGTTCGGTGACAGAGGAGGAAGACACCGAGTTAGTGAGCCAGGTCCCCATTCAGACTCTTGTTACTCTTCCGTTGTGTGCCCTGCTTCCTCTGGGGAAGTCACATTCGCTATCAAAATTTCAGTCTCTTCACCTACAAGAGGATAAAGTCATCTGTAAATGAGAAAATAAAATGAACAGAAGTTCAAAGTTTAGGAACTGGACGTAGCTTTAGACACCAGTTAGCCTAACTTCCTGGTCACTCTCAGGAGCAAACAAAAGCGAAGCGGTTCACAGGTCTACTTCTCCTTAGAATAACTTGGGAAGCTTTTTATAAAACTTCCTGTGCTCAAGTCCAGAATACAGCCATCCTTATTTAAATGGTCTGAGACAAAGCTCCCTATTGGTCCATTTTAAAGGCTCCCTAAGTGATGCTAATGTGTCACCAGTGATTACAATGAAACAAAGTAACACACAGAAAAACAAACAAAAACACCAACCCACAGGCCTGCAGAGAAAGTAAACACTGCCCAGTGTCTGCTGAAGGAGCTCCTGAAGACAGAACCAGGCTATAAAGGCGTATTTTATGTATTCCAGTACAATACCATGCCTGCCTTCAATGGGCAGAAAACCCATGCTGCTTCCTCCAGTTGGGTGCAGTTTCTCCCTCATGGAAGCTGCCTGAGTAATTATCACTTCTTTCCTCTTATTTCGGATTTAGTCACATTCTTTTTTTTTTAAGATTTTATTTATTTATTTTTAGAGAGGGAAGGGAGGGAGAGAGAGAGAAAGAAAGAGAGAGAAACATCAATGTGCAGTTGCTGGGGGCCATGGCCTGCAACCCAGGCATGTGCCCTGACTGGGAATTGAACCTGCGATGCTTTGGTTCACAGCCCACATTCAATCCACTGAGCTACACCAGCCAGGGCAGTCACATTCTTTATATAGTTTCTATAAGAGTATAAGCTTCTTAGGAATAGAGACCATATCTACCTTATTCTACATATTCCACGAAGCCAGGGACTGTGCTACCATGTTCCGCACGAAACAGTATATCCTGCACACTGTTTCATCAGCCCCACGCTTTTCCACTCCCTACCTTCTTTATGCCAAGCTGCCTCTCCTTCTGGGCTGGTTCACCCAAAGTCCTTTGATTTTTCTCATGACATTAATTTTTCAGGTCTTTCATCACATCTCTGCCTAACATGGCTTTTTATTTTCTATTTTCTTAGACAAAGGAATCTAACCCTTTGGACATACCCCAAATTACCAGCCACAGTGACTAAAACAATTAATGCCTCTTCAGTATCTTGGGATTAGTTTCACTCTTCGCTTAGTATTTTTGGGATTATGTTTAAAGGGCCATGAATGGATAAGCTCTTTCCTCCAAGGAGGCAAATGAAACTCCCTTGAGTCAGTCCCAAATCTGTTGAATATTCTAATATTTGCTATTGCTCCAATCTCTAATAATATTTTTCTCTTTGGTACAGATATTACCTACCCCTACTGGCCACTCCATCACACACAGATACACACACACACACACACACACACCCCTCTCGTAATGCATCGATTTTATTTTATTTTTTCCTTTTCATTATTTTTATTGTTGTTGAAGTACAGTTGTCTTCATTTTCCCCCTACCATTTCCCCCATCCCACACACCGCCTCCTTCCACCCTCAGTCCTACCCCTCTTTGGCCTTGTCCATGTGTCCTTCACACACGTTTCTTAACAACCCTTCCCCTTCCCCCCCCCCATTATTCCCTCTCACCTGGCCTCTGGTTACTGCTAGTTTGTTCTTAATTTCAGTGTCTATGGTTATGTTTTGCTTGCTAGGTTGCTTTGTTGATCAGGTTCTACTTATAGGTGAGATCATATGGTATTTGTCTTTCACTGCCTGGCTTGTTTCACTTAGCATAATGCTCTCCAGTTCCATCCATGCTGTTGCAAAGGTATTACCTACCTTCCCTGGCCACTCCATCATGAACACACACACACACACACACACACACACACACACACACCTCACCCTCAATGCACTCATTTTAAATACCTTTGCTTTCATTACTATAGTCTCTTCTCTTTTTTTTTAATTAATGTGCCCATTTCCCATGTTTCCAAGGGAAGGTAGGATTCTATCTCTTTTCTAAAAGAGCCTTCTCTGACCTGCTTAGCCACTAGTGATAAGTCATCTTGACACAGCTGACTCAAAATCACCTGTCTCATTAGGTGAGCACTTACATAGTTATAGTAAGAAACTATTTTTGTACTGCTTTTCCAAACAGAAGATAAAGTCAGGATTGGACATCTTTCTTTTGCTTCTTTTCTTTTCCCAGTTTCTTCTAACACAATTCTGGGAAAACAATAGTCATCAGAGTCCAGACGTGCCAAGCACTGACTCTGTGCCAGATCTAAGTCCAACACCTTCTATGATTGACTAACACAATCCTCCTGACAACCCTAGGAGGTTCTCACTATTATTATCCTCACTTTGCAGAGTAACTAATATGCAGATAATAATAAGTCAACTAAATTAGGTTTACACAGCAAGCAAGTGGTAGAGATAGTTCTCAAATCTGGACCATCCTACTTTAGAGCCCATATTCTAAATCACTCTACGGTGCTTGCATGCCAATTGCATTTATAAGTACAGTATATGCTTCTTGTGTTGCTCTGAGGAACAAAGAAGATGATAATGTAAATCCCTGAATATAGGACCCAGCCCACAAGTCCTCAGTACAGAGATGTTATGATTCCTTAGAACAGTCCTGGCTCTGCTCCCTACTTACTCTGTGACATTGCATGGATCACCAATAATCTCTGCACCCACAGGCTCCACACATATTTGTACAATCATCAGTAACCACTCAAAGTGGGTATTTCACATTCACAGGGGAATTGTTTTCATGTCAAGAGGCATTTCTGGTTGCCAGAATAACTGCTGTGCACCTGGCCTTGGGCAGGGGAAAGGCAAGGGTGCTAAATATTGAACCCTGTTCAGGCCTGCACAACAAAGTCCCCCCTTGCCCGAAATTCAAACAGCATTCTCATTTAGAAATACTGGACCAAATATTCCTAAGGTCTCTTCAAGACTTTAAATACCACAATGTGAACATGGGGCTTTTTGCTAAGTTATGATTGCCTGTCAAGGTTTTAACCTTTATCACTTACTAAAAAATTACCTCAGCACTACCCATCAACTAGCTGGTATTTAGAACATAGGGTTATGTATTTATAATTAATGTGGATTAGATACTATTTTCCATGCAGTAAGGAGGACAAGTCAATTTGGAGAGCCGCACCACTGCTCAATAATGCAAATGGTGCCTATTTAAAATAGTGCACTACATTGCTCTCTTAAGGTATGGGAAGCAGCATGGCATAGTTGGAAAAGCACAGACTGGACTTGGTGAAACCATTTTCTAATTCTGGGTCAATTAATCATTCACTATGTGAGCTTGGGCATATTATTTACCTTTTTGTGGGAGTCCCCTTTCCTGACTGGGAACAGGGTGACACAGTGTGTGTTAAGGATGTTGTAAGAATTAGAGTGACTTTTTAGAAAGATTGGCATATATCGGTGGCTCAATAACAGGTATCCCTAATAATTTTTATTTTTTTTCATCATGTAGAATATATTTATTGGTTCCTCCCACTGCAGTAAAAGAGGAAATGTGATTTGGGGTCTGGACCTTGGAAGATAATTGAGTTTGGGTCTGGTGGCTAAGTGAGAAACTTTATGACCAGAGAATGTGATGACCCTAATGTATGTTTGCATGGATTCCACAAACATTTGTTGAGTTGTCTTTACATGCCAAACACTGTAATAGGTCCTAAAGCTGGAACGGAAGTGGTCTTTACACTCATGGAGTGGGCGTTCTGGAAGATTTTGCCTCCTATCTCTATGGGGAGTGTAGAGATGTGCTGCATGCTGCTTTTCCAAAACTTATTTTTGTAAGATTCAGGAACATCATGATAGAATTGTGGAAATGTTTCTATTCATCAGCCTTATTGCTTATACAAAGAAACCATCAATCCCCCACGTTCATTTAACTCAGGAGTCACACCTTCCGTAATGCAGCGCTGACGCACACACACAGGGACGCACGCACATATCATCATCCCTCTGCTTCACTGTCATGAATATCAACGGGCACGCTACTTGCTCATGGTTGCCTTGATTTTCTCATTATTAAATTTGGTTCGTAAAGCTCCTTGGTCTATTACTTGAAAAAATTGATTTAGCAGTAAAAACTGCCTAAGAAATTCATGGACTCTGCTGGGTCTTCAATGTGCACTGGGGTGTTCTACGAGGTTGATTTACTGTATTTAGCATTCCCGAATAAACGGGGCTTGGGGGCCCCCTTAAAAATAGTTCTCTCCCTACATCTTACTCGATAACAAATGCTGGCCAATTCTTGTATAACAATTACTCTTATCTCATGGCTTTCTCTGACATATTTAATGAACACTGTTTTGAACACATGCCTTGCAAGATTATGCTTCTCTTCTTGGAAAAGTGGAAAGTAATTTTAATTAATTTTTAAATCTGTGGCTAGAGTAAGCTAATTTTATTTTCAATTTAAGGAGAAGACATTGCAGCCAATGTTAAATGTTTGAATTTCCCACTTAGGTCTCTAATTGTCTCTGCCTCAAAATACCAGTGACTTCTGAGTGACAGCTGGCAAATGATCGATACCATAAATTCACATTCAGGAAATAAGATCTTGGTATCATATGACATGTGCTATGATAGGCATTGAAGAGAAATAATTAAATTATGGCTCATGCCTCAAGGAGCTTATAGTCTACTATCAAAGATAGTTATAGTCATAGGTAATTATATATATTTTAATAAGTATATATTAGAAATATGACATAGAGGAGGAAGTGATTATCTGGTTGGACAAATATGTGAAAAGATTTCTTATGACCCAGGCAGATGCTTTACTACAATTGACCAAAAAGACTAGCATTATCCTGGGATTGTTGTTTTTACTTTTTAAAATTTTTGTTGAATTTAATTTATTGGGGTGACATTGGTTATTAAAATCATATAGGCTTCAGGTGTACATTTCTATAATACATCATCTGTATATTATATTGTGTGTTCACCACCCCAAGTCAAGTCTCCTTCCTCACCATTTATCCTCCCCATACCCTCTTCTACCTCCCCCACCCCACTTCCTCGTTGGTAATCACCACACTGTTGCCTGTGTCCATGAGTTGCTGTTGCTGCTGTTGTTTTGGCTAATCTCTTCACATTCTTTTATCCAGCCCTCCAAGTCCCCTCCCCTCTGACCGCTGTCAGTCTCTTCTCTGTATCTATGAGTCTGTTTCTGTCTTGTTCATCACTTTATTTTGGTTTATTAGATTCCACATATATGTGAAATTATATAGTACTTATCTTTTTCTGACTGGCTTATTTCACTTAGCATAATACTGTCCAGGTCCATTCCTGCTGTTGTAATGGTAAGATTTCCTTCTTTTTTATGGCCAAGTAGTATTTCATTGTATAAATGTATCACAGCTTTTTTAGCCACTCATCTACTGATGGACACTTGGGCTACTTCCAAATCTTGCCTATTATAAATAATGGTGCGGTGAACATAGAGGTGCACATTTTCCTTTAAACCAGTGTTTCAGGTTTCTTCGGATATATTCCTAGAAGTGGAATCATTGGGTTATCAGGCAATTCCATTTTCAATGCTTTGAGGTAACTCCATACTGCTTTCCACAGTGGCTGCACCGATTTTGCATTCCCCCTAACAGTGCACAAGGGGTTCCCCTTTCTCCACATCCTTGCCAACACGTGTTGTTTGTTGATTTATTGATGATAACTATCCTGACAAGTGTGAAATGCTATCTCACTGTGGTTTAAATCTACATTTCTCTGATGATTAGTGATGTTGAGCATCTTTTCATATGTCTATTGGCCATCTGCGTGTCCTCCTTTAGATAAGTGTCTATTCAGGTCCTTTGCCCACTTTTTAATTGGGTTGTTTGTTTTTTGTGTATTTTGAGTTGTATAAGTTCTTGATAAATTTTGGATATCAACCCCTTATCATATGTATCACCAAATATGTTGTCCCATTCAGTGAGTTGTCTTTTCATTTTGTTGATGGATTCTTTTGCTGTGCAGAAACTTTTTAGTTGATGTAGTTCCATTTGTTTCCTTTTTCTTTTGTCTCCCTGGCCTGAAGAGATATATCAGAAAAAATATTGCTATGAAAAATGTTTGAGATTTTACTGCCTATGTTTTCTTCTAGGATTTTTATGGTTTTGAATCTAACATTTAAGTCTTTAAGCCATTTTGAGTTTATTCTTCTGTATGGTGTAAGAAAGTGGTCTAGTTGTTTTCCATGTATCTGTCCAATTTTTTCAACACCATTTATTGAATAGGCTATCTTTATTCCATTGTGTGTTCTTGCCTCCTTTGTCAAATATTAATTGACCATAAAGGCGTGGGTTTATATCTGAGCTCTCTATTCTGTTCCATTGATCTATGTGTCTGTTTTTATGTCAGTATCATGCTGTTTTGCTGGGATTCTTAATTCCAATTGGTTTGTTCTGCATCAATACAGTTAATTAATATACAACTCCAAATTAGCTTTTGCAGGCTGGGAAGTGTCAGCGGGTTTCTTCTTGTCCTCCTGCTAAGTGGAGGACATTAAATCATTATTACACATAATAGTTCCTAATTTGCAGGTGGAAATATTAGCTCCCAAATGCATAAAAATCATTCTGAGCCTGAAGGTCAACAGTTGCATATTAGATTGTTTTGGTTTCCTGCTGGTCACTTTACAACACAGTTTAATGGTTACCGTAGTATCTTTCTTCCAAAGTGGATTCTGGCCTGAAACTCATCTCTTTTCCTTTACTTACCATGAGACAGCCAGGAGACCAGATTGCAGCTGCACTTTTCCAGCACAGGAACGGAAGCCTAGAGAGGTTAAGTGACTCATCAGAGGTCACACACAAAAAATTGACTGCTCAGTGAATCTTCCAGATTGATACAGCTGTTGGAAAGAGCTGATCAATCTGCTTCCTCTTGCTTTTCTAAGTGTCTTCTCTCTCCCCTTATGATTCTATACCCCATGACATTCAAGGGGACAGTATGTGGCAAGGGGAAAATGCATGGCTTTACTACCAGCAAACATGCCTGATAAATAAGATTGCAATTACTGCCTGAGAAGACTGGGGCTCACTATCGCAGTATTTTACTGCTGGGTGGCCAATTCATTGAAACAGATATCCAGTGTTGTAATCGCTCTGCCAAACCACCATCTGTTTTCATCCCAGCCTCCCTCCAATCCTAAACATCCCCCATACCTCCTGCCACAGTCCCAATGAGGTTTTGGTATTGGAATGGACAGCTTGTGAGTAAAATGTCGAGGGACTGTATAATAATTCATCTTTTGGGCATGACAGAACAAGCTGTTGGATGCTATGAATATGCATAGCAGGTCTTGCTGGGCAAAATCTTGGATCTGAAAGGAGGATGGCTCCCACTTGGTGGAAACAAATGTCTTCTTCCTCTCCCTGCCCTCTACTCAAAATATTTACCACTCTTTCTAGAAAGTCTGAGAAATATTTTAGAGCCCAGGAATAAGCCTCTTGGATGAAGGGGTTCTAAATTCCAGTACTTAGGAGATGAATCAAAGTTAAATGTGTTAGTTTATTGTTAGTATTATGACTATATTTTTTACTATGAGTCAGGGCCATGCTGCGCACTTTACATACACTACCTCATTTTAATTTCTAAAGCAACTTTGCTGGTAGTATGTTGTATCCTCACTTTTACAGATGAGTTAACTAAATAAGACTCAGACTGTTTAGGTCATTATCCCGGGGTAACAAGCATTAGATGACAAGAGACTGGACTTGAACTTGTGTTTCTTTAAAACCAAATCCTGACTATACGACCTGCCAAGCTCCATATTGCCACAGAGATATTAGCAGTGAACTGCCATCAATAATCATTTACAATATTGTTGCCTTTTAACATTCTTGCTGCAACCACAAGATTTTTTGGTTGTTGTTGTTAAGTCTCCCTTGTATAAAGTAACAAAAAACCAAGAAACTACAAAAACAACAAAAATCTCAGGCTCAGAGGGTTAAATTACTTTATACAAACTACTCAGCAGTTCTCACCCCTTTTGCATCCCAGCCTAAAGCTTGGAAAATGCAACACTTTACCATGAATGCCTGTCCAAGGCTTTGTAAGCTGGACGATTCTTTTCTAGGCTGTGGCTGAGTCTCAGCTTTGTGCCCTCTCCACCCCCTGACCTGCAGGGGCAAGGCACACACATCCATGGCTGGCAACATACTGGAGCTGGTGCATATGGATTCAGCGTTCTGAGTTCCATGAAATCAAATTGGTAGGTCAAGCAGGTCCAGTTACATAATTTACAGGTTCCAAAGCAAAATAAAATTACAAGGCACCTTGTTTCAAAATTATTAAGAGTTTCAAGGCAGCAACAATGGAGCCTTAAAACAAGCATGGGAGTATTCTGAGTGTGGGGTCTCATGCCCCGCACAGCTCATGTGCCCGGGAAGCTGGCCCTGACAGCTCAAGCCTCCAGAAGAGGCCTCATTTTCCTCCATCTTATGCTTCTCCTAGAACCCAGGTAGAAAGAATGCCGGACTGAGAGGCTATAGCCCTGGGTCCCGGTTTAGGGTGTTATGGTTAACTGGCTCTGTGACTCTAAGTTTGTCATGTAACCTTTGCTGCTGAGAGTCACAACTATGGGAGATGGACTGGATAATTGCTAAAGTCCATCCAAACTGCTTGAGTCCACAACACTTAGGCCATCCTGTTGCCTCCCTCGCTCCACTTAACTTCATTTGTTTTTTTTTCAATTTCCCTTTCTGCCACTGCCACTCTAAAACTACTGGCCTCCCTAGCACCTGCTCACAATCCACCATGCAGGGTCTTCACTCTTCCCAGCCTCACAGCCATGCTGGGAAACCACCCTCCCCTTTCCATTACCAGGTCATCATTGCTCATGCCAACTCTTCTCACTGACTCACATGTCTACCCTGGGCCATTTACAGAGAGTTATTTGGAGACTGATAAAGAGAGAAAAATTGTTCTGTTTTAGTCTACCAACTCCACGATAGCGAGGGAAACAGCAGGAGATTTTCCCCAAAGGGACACATTTGTTAAAGTCATGTATTTCCTGGTTTGTTTCCCCTGGTTTTTTAAACAAACATTTCTGTATCATGAAGATAAGCAAAGGCAAACCAAAATTGCTTATTTAGGTATACTTCAGAATAAAAGTCTTTCTTCAAACTGTAAACTCTATACTATGAAAAATTATAGTGGTACCCACATAACCTATCTCTTCTTCATCTTTAATTTTTCTTCCCTTGTCCTTTCCACCAAAAATGAATAAATCTTTTCTGCACTGATCTTACTCACTCTCATTCCTGGGTGCAGATGAAATCACATCCCTTTCTTCCTTTAAAATTCTTTCTATATCTTCTTCAGATTCCTCTGTCTCTCAGCCACCACCACCACCACCAACGCCATCACCCTCTACACAAGAGCTTCAGTACTTTTCTCTCTGCCTTAGGGAACATATTTCTTTATCTCTGCATTAAAATGTACCTTGTTTTCTGCTTGAGCCAGATTTGGGAATTTTATAAAACTTACTACTCCTTCAAAGAACTCCCTGATTTTCACCTATTCGGATGGGTGTGATCTTTCACTTAACACCGCCCTTTCAAAATATTTACTCCTTCTTAAATTTGGTTCAAGTATGTCTCATCTCTTATGTCTCTCATCTCCCCAACCAGCTTCTAAGCAATTTGAGGACAAGAAATAAACTTTCAATGGCATCAATAAATGCACGCCTTGATTAGATTAGAGTCTTACTGAGTGTTGTTGAGTGAATGATTGTGAATTATTATCAGAGAGACAAGTTAAAACAGGAACAATCGGATTGGAGTCTTATCTCAACTGACCTCTCCCCCTTGCTGTTCCTTGTTCAACGTTACTCAACTTCTGGGTTTATCAAAGCCAAGCTGAAGAGGCTGTTTCTACGAGATCATTCATCTGTCCAGTTAATTTGTGTTAAGTGGTACTTTATCAGAGCCAAGCTTTTAAGTCCATTAAAAGTTTTACAGTTCATCTCAAAGCTGGGAACACTATAAGAGACAACATCAATCCTGTGGCCCTGCCCTACACTCAGGACAAGCAGATGCTTTCAGTCCAGGTCTCAAGATCAGCCTCCAGGACCTTCAGAATGGCCCCGTGGAATGACAGCAGGCTGTGAAGTGTCACTTCTGATATATAAAACAGGCTGTCCTGAACTCCAGAATCCCGTGTACAGATATCAGCTGAAAGGAACAAAAGTTCTTGCAATTACCTCCTAATACAGTATCCTCATTTCTCCAAACTTTATAATATATATTTTTAAAATTCTTTTAAAACAACAATAAATTGGACATTTACTACACAGTTCAGTAACCTGGGATGTTTGTTTTAAAATTACAGATTTCCACATAGCATTTGTAGAGAATGTGTGGGGTGCAGCTCAAAACTGTATTTTTAAAAGCCTCCTACATGTTTCTTATTTGTAGCTAGGGTTTAGAACTGTTCTAAAGTGTAAAGCAATTTAACATCAGTTATTACTTCATTTAGTGTTCAGAGAAATAGCAAGGAATATTATTTCCATTTAAATCATGAGCAAACTAAGGCTCAGAGAGACCTGATGACTTGACTATCACGAGTCTTAACTTCAATCCTGAGTTAGAACATAAAGTTTAGGTCTGTAACTCCTAGGCCAGGGACACACTGTCCACTCTAAGGCTTGGCAACTGCAATTACTAACTTATTAGCATGAATTAATTTACCATGTTACTCTAAAGAGGCTGAGAAAACCAAGGTCGTATATTTTAATGAAAAGAGAACCATATGAGCAAGAAAAGTTCAAACCATGGGGAAGCCCTTTAAAGGCTCCTGCAATCTGGGAACCAAGAAAGGGAAAAAAATCCTCTCAAATAATCCCATAGAATGTTTACACATCAGATGGTCAAGGTTTCTACTATTTCTTTTTTTTTCTTTCCCGTCTTCACTTTCTTTTCTTCCTTTTCCCCTAACAATGACTTAGATCCATTACCAATATGAAAAGTGTTAGCTCACATAGTCTCAGCTGAACAAAAAGAAGAGGATGGAAATGAATTGTGCACAAGTGTGCGAAGGTTGTTGGTTCTGAACCACCACTGCCATGAGGACGATGTCTCACTGCCCCTCTTCTCAGGTTTGCGGCTTCCATCCTTCTAATAATCAGCTCCCTTTCCAAGGAAAAAAGAAGTGCTGATATGATTTGAGTTCAGGGATTTTACTGAGCCATATTTGACTAGTGGATGAGTTCACTTGGCCCCACTGGTTACCTGCATCTCCTGCCTCTTGCAAACATACAATATACAAATGTATGGCAGTTCGGTGTGTGAATGGCAAGTGAAGATCAGTGGAGAAAGGAGAGACTGTTTCCAGTTGAGCTTAATGAAGTAGTTATTTATTTGGGAAAGGATAAAGTTGGATATCTCTGTCACTTTACGTACATCAGAATTTAGGTATGGAAAAATTTATTTAAAACATTCAGAATCAAACTATTTCTCCCCATTCTGACTACCACTATTAGTAATAGCTTCCTAACTGGTCCCCATGATTCCACCTTGATCCCAAAGTTTAATTTCAACACAGGAATCTTAGTGATAACTTAAAAAAAATAATAACTCAGATAACAGCAGGTTAAAATTCTTTAATTCTTTTTCAAATCATTCTCAATTAACACCAAAATCCTTTCTGTGGCCCGTTAAGGGGTGCTATGCCTACCACAGACCACCTGTCTGAGCTTGACTCAGGCCCCCTTACCATCCCTCGCACTACAAGAGCCGCTCTAGCATCCTGGGTCTTCCTCCTAGGCTACGCTTGTTCTGCCCCAGGGCCTTTGCTCTTACCCTTTCTTATCCTAGAACCCTCTGCTTATGGATGTCTATATAATTTTCTTGTTTACTTCAAAAAGGTGTCTAATCAAATTCATTATTGTAAAGGTCTTCTATGACCACAAATGCATACTTTTAGTAACTTTTCTACCTAACATTGTATTTGCACTTCAAATTCATTAATTTTACCACTCCATATTCATTAATTCTGCTATCTTTTAAATTTTTTCGACTGTCATTAGACATAGGCTGAATCATTCTACATTAGCAAGAAATTCCAAATTCTCAGTGACTTAAATAAGTAGAGATCATTTATTCTAAGGTCTTACTTACCCTAAAGGTTCATTTCTGGCTGATGACAGGGGGAGAGGCCCTGCTCATGACAGTCATTCAAGAACCCAGGAAAACAGCAGCCACCATTGGACTATTTCCAGTTACGATGTTCATAAGAAAAGCTATGACCAGACTCAACCTAGAAACAACATTGAAAATTCCTTCATATGTTCACTGGCCATATTTATTTATTCTTTTGTGAAGTTCCTGCTTATATATCTTGCCCTTATTTTCTATCGAGTTTGTCTTCTTGTTAATAATTATAGAAGCTATTTATGTATTCTTGGCACTAATTCTTCTTTTGCTATGTGTATTATAAACACCTTCTCCCAGTTTCCCTAGTCTTTTCTTTTTTAATTGAATTTGTTGTGGTGACATTGGTTCACAAAACCATATAGCCTCAAGTGTACAACTCAACAAAACATCATTTGCACACTTCATCATGAACCCACAGCCCAAAGCAAAGTCTCTTTCCACCCCCATTTACCCTTCTTTTGCCTACCTCCACCTCTCCCCATCTCTAGTCTTTCCAATTTGCTTTAAGATATCTTTTGACAATAAAGACAAGTTCTTAGTTTTATCAATGTCCAAATTATCAGTCTTTCCTTATGAAGTTGGAATCATGGAGACCAGTTAGGAGGCTGTTGAGTGGTGGTGGTCAACTGGGGAGAAGTGGATGGTGTCTCGATGGTGTCTGGCAGAACTAAGAGAGTTTGGTGGTTAAGTAGGTATGGGGAAGACACATGGGAAGGAAAATGGGTCAATTCTGACTTTAAAACTTTGTGCTTGATCAACTACAAGGATGAGTAATTTGTTGGAATAACAAATGCAGAACAGCAGATTAAGAGAAGACAATCAAGAGTTTGGTTTTGGCCGTGCTAATTTTGAGATATTAGATATTTAAATGTAGACAGGTGGCTTATATGGATATGTGAGACAGAGTTCATGGAAAATATTGAATTTAAACACAAACATTTAGAAGGTGACAGCATATAGAAGGCATTTAATACTATGGAATCATTAAAAAATACACATATCTACACAGTTAAGTAAATAGAGCAGAGAAAAGGTCTAAGGACTGAGCCCTGGAAACTCCAATATTTACTGATAGGGGCAAAGAGGAGGATTCAGCTGAGGAGCCTGAAAAAGAAATGGCCAGTGAGGTAGGTGGAAACACCAAAGCAAAACAAAACAAAAAAAGTAGTGTTTCTTAATCCAAAGGGAGAAAATGTATCAAAAAGAGAAAGTGATCAACTATGTCCAGGCTACAGAACAAGACAAAGACTGAAAAATTTCCATTGCATTTGACAATATGGAAATTATTGGAAATCTTGACAAGAATAATTACAGTGACTTTGGTGAATGAAGTTTGAGTGGAGTGGTTTGAGAAAGACTGTACAGCTAGGAGATAAGGAAAGTATAGATGATTCTCTTGAAAAGTAATTTTTTTAATTTTGTTTTTAGTTCCAGGGGAAAGGGAAATTCTCTAGGAATTACATGAGATTTGATGACAAGGGAGTTTTATCTTTTTCAATTTTTCCTGTTGTGAAAAAATCATATATTATAGCATGTCTGCATGCTAATGGGAATGGTCCAGTAGAGAGAAAAAACTGACAATGAGCAGTGATGTCCTTGAGTTGGTACTGTGGAAAGGGTTGGCCTAAAATAGAAATGTGGACGATTCACCTACTACAGCTGAAAATAAAAAGGAGTGTGTGCATTATAGAGTCAGACGTGTAAGTGTATTTACAGAGGGAGAATTCACTCTTACCTTGTCACCTGCCTTTCTGTATCTCAAATTTCATGATTTACCCCAGTATAATCATATGCCTGATTGCATGAAATGATGGGGGAAGATTTCTTAATGTGATTCAGTAAATGAGAGACACATTTAGGACCAGAACCTTAATCTTCTAATGATTACATCTATGATATTTAGTTCATTCATACATTCATTTTATAAATTGTTATTGAAACTCCTTGGCCAAGAACTCTTCTAGACACTGGAAATAATTAGTGAAAATATGATTTCTTTCTTTCAGAGTACGTGACAGACATAAATTGTGTAATCAATTAATTAATTTTCAATGACATAAGTTCTAGATAATTAAGATCCATTTATGATAAGAACAAAATATGGGAGATGACCTAAAGTACCTGGGAAAATGTGAGTCATTGGTAATGTGAATTTGAAGGATAAATAAGATTCATGACTATGAATTAATGTATAAGGAGTGTGTGTAAGAACACGGCAGGCAGCACAAACGCCACACAGGAGGACCTCAAAATGGTAACAAAGTGCAGCAAGAGTGAGGAGAACAAGGAGAAGTGTAAGTTGGAGAAATAGGCTAGGACCATATTACGTGGGGGAAGTGGTCAAAGGTTCATATTTATCTGAAAGATATTAAGAAGAAATTAAGGGGGAGTTAAGCTATGGGTCACCTAGAGCAGAACGGAAGGATAATGGGTGGTTGCATGAAGAAGGGACTGAAGAAAACAAACACATACGTGGGGAAACTGGCTGGAATATCATTACAGTTGTTCATGTGTGAAATGATGGGAGCCCGGACTAACCTGGACTGTGGGGATTGGGGAAAAGGGGTGGATTTGAGAGAGATCCAGGAGTGTGGATTGATAGAATATGGCAGTAGGTAGTTGGTAAGAGAGAAATGAGACTTTTGAAGATGACTTCCAGGATTTGGGCTTGAATGTATAGGTTGTAGATGGTGCCCCTACAAATAAGAGAAGGTTTTGGAGTCATTAAGTAATGAGTTAATACTGGACACGTAAAATTTGAGGTGTCATTGATATTTGCAGGTAAAAATGGTGAATATAATGCATCAAATACCTGCCAAGTCCTATGCTGGGTTTTGTGAATACACAGATACATAAAAGTCTCTTTCTAACCTCAAAAAGTTCATAGTTTAGCAGCTTATACTCCCCTATTTTGCTGTAGTATCTTTCTCATCCAAATTCGCTACCTGGTCTGAAAATTAAACGTTGTCTAGGAATGGCTGGAAGGAAGACAGAAAACATTCCAAGTTGATATCTGTTAAATTAGGCAACAGTCACTCCTAAAAAAAAAATCAGAATGTGGTATAAAATATGCTAATAACATTTATGCAAATGAAGGTTCACTGTAATAACTACAAGATCAAGGGGTAACTGCAAGTAATTTGGTAATGGGCTGTAATTACCCTTCCATCTGTAGCATGGGGGATAAGGGTGATACATGAATCAAAGACTGTTACTAAATACTTTCACATTTTATCAGTGCTTTCTCTTTATCATCGTACTTTAGCATATTCAAAAGCCATCACAAAACGATCCAGTTAAATATCAGGTTAAAACAGTAGAAAAAATATTTCATTTTCGCTTTTTTATTTTCCTTTTCTTTAATTCTTATTTTTAACTGGGTGTAGTGTCTGACAGAGAAGAGATCCTACTGCAGGTATTAGATTAGTAATTAGGGTTATAATTCCTGGTCTGCCAAGAACTAGCTGTGGGACTTTAGTTTAAAATTACTGACCTTCTTTGTCATTCGGTTTCCCAGTTCTTTAAGATGGGGATGTTAACATTTCTGATGATCTCTTCAAAAGGTGTCAGAAATGACTGCTTTTTATTTATTTGGAAATATTTAGGACAGTGTTTTCTTTGTTACTTTTCATTTTGAAAGGTTTAAAAATTTACAGAAAAGTGGCAGAACAAACAATGAGCTCTACCCACACCCAATGAATAATGTGGGAACAGCTTGTAGACGTGTTGTCCCGTTACCCCTGAGTAAGTACTTCAGCATGTGTTCCTACCGGCCCGGTGTTCTCCTGTGTAGTCATGGCGTGGCTACAAAAATTAGGGAATTACAACCGATACTATCTATTCTCTGCTGTCTAAGCCACAGAACACATCTGATTTCTGCCAGTTGCCCCAGAGATGTTCTCTGTAGCAAAAAATTCAATCTAGGATCACGTGCTACATTTAATCCTCCTGTCCCTTTAGTCCCCTTCAATTTGGAACAGCTCCTCCGTCTTTCCTTCACTTTCATAACCTCAATACTTTTGAAGATGAAAGCCAATTTAATAAAACATTTTATAAAGTGTCCCTCAATTTGGATTTGTATGATCTTTTCTCATAATTAGATTCAAATTATGCATTTTGGGGGATAGGAATATGACAGAAATGATGTGTTCTTTTTATTGCATCTTTTTGAGTGGTACACAATTTTAATTTGAAACATTACTGGTGATGTTAATCTCTTGATTAAAGTAGTTTCTGCCAAGTTTATTTTTTACAGTGTTATTCCTTTTCTCTTTGAAGTAAATAAGTACTTTGTGGAGAGATATTTTAAGGTATATAAACATCACATTCAGCCTCATACATTTATCCACTAGTTTTGGCATCTATTTATTTTTTTATTTGCCTGATTTAATTATTGCTCTGAGGGCTGAAGTAGTGTTTTAAAATTTTCATCATTTGTTTGAAATTTATTACTTGGCATGTTACTATAATGAGATGTTTTCCTTCTTCCCATTTGTTTACTCATTTAAGTTATATCAGTATAAACTCATGGATTTCTGTTTTTCCAAAGTGTTATTTCTACTTATTTCAATTACCTTAGATTTGGCCAGGAGTATCTCCTTGAAGATGGATTCTCCATTAAAAAAAAAAATGTTCGCATGACTCTCTCGGTCCCCCTTTACTATTGGCACAATGAGGTGTTATAGGCTTATCTTGTATGTCTCTCATCCCAGTGTTGGACTCAACCAGTTTTTCAAAGACCCCTCATTCCTTTGAGTAGAGGACGGTATGTTGAAGCCAAGATCGGGTGCACAGGTTGTGATTACTCTGACTGAGGTTGTGATGTACCACACAGGTTCCAGCTGCTTCCTGACTGCTGGCCCGTGTAGTCTGTGGCTGTCAAACACTTTCAGGCATCCCTTCAACTAAGAAATCTATCTTGCCTGAGGTATGTCCATAATAAATAACTTCTTATTATAGGTTTAGGCTTCTTGTTCCAAATCAGAAATACTCCGAATTGCCGTCCTAATTCCTGAGATTCTTATGGGGTCACCTGAGGCCTTCATCGTATCTGCATACCAGCTTAACTTTTCTCTTTCCCCAGTACTGGTTCTCTTTCCTTTCCTCATAAGTGTGATTTCCAAAGCACTTCCTACTGAACATTCTGTCTCGAAGTCTGCTTTGTGGAGAATATAACCTAGGAGATGTGGGGAATTATTGTGCCCAGACCCTCTCAATGGACAGAACTAAGAAATATATGTATACATTTACCTCTACCTAGACTCCTAACTCTCTATATTTCTCTATATATTGAACATCATAACGTGGTAGGGAGAAAATTCTCTCCCAACCAGAAGCAATACCTATACCTCTGGAGCCTTTGTTAGATTTGTAGAGGGGACCTCTACACCCACATGGGTGACCTCTACAAACTGGAAAAGTCAGGGGGAGCAGATCTCCCTTAGAGCCTCCAGAAAGGATTCTCACCCTGTCAATGCCTTAAGTTTTACCCATATGTAAAGTAAAAAAATCTGTGTTTTTTCAAAGCCACTAAGGTCGTGGTACTTTGTCACAGCACCAACAGACAATGAATATAACGCACACATACTGATTCCACAATTTCCAATCCAAGCCACAGGATTTATTACAGTTTTTCATTTTCCACATATGTGACTCCCTTTTCCAGCACTGAGAAACATGGCTCCCATTAGGCTCAATATAAATACTTATTTCATCACCCCAAGTCCACTGGGACACTGCCTTGTGTGGCGCCTTCCTCAATGGGGCTTTTCTCCTCTCCCTAGCCACCACCGTTATCCCATACAAGTGTCTTCCTTGCATGGCCCCAACTAATGGATCTGAAACTAAATTATTAAGAAAGGAAATATGGAAGGCAAGAAGGAAAGAAGGGCTAAGGAAGCAGCAAGTAAGGGAGAGAGGAGGCTGAGAGGAAAGAAGGCAGCCAAGGCAGGGTCCAGAGTCTATGCACAGAGTCTATGGATGGACCACGGGTTGTTATTGTATTATATACTTTATCCCTCAACCTTTCTAAAATGTCAGTCCTTATATTTGCTTGCCCATGGTTTAGATCCATAGTTTTCATCACTTTCTCAAACAAAGACACCTGAAATCTAGTAAGTTAAAAATCACTGAGTTTATAATTATTTAATCAGAAAGTAGAGTGATAACCTAGATGTTCTTAAAATTCATGTAAAGCTTTGCAGTAGTCTACAACTCATCTTTAAAACACTCTTGACACAACCATTCTTATCAGTAGTTGTTAAAATTTTACGTTCTTTATCTCAGTTTCATCTAAAATGCCAAGGATCAAAAAATACCTACAGGTACCTGAAACTCACATTTTAAAGAGATAGTGGATCATTTCTAGGGAATGCTATAGGATTAAGAACTCAAGTTTCCCTGCTAATGTTACCAATTTCTACTTCTACAAGGACCCAAATTAAAGAGAGTCTGGAGGGTAAATTTATTGAAGAAAAGTTTTAATGTCTGTGTAGCTACTCTCCCCAATCCCTTCAACCCAAAACTATGGGTCAACTGTAGAAGGTTCTTGTTAGTGGTCTTGAAAGTCCCCATGTAAGAAAAACATGGCTTTTAGTATCGGGCAGATGCAAATGACAATGGCACTGGTCACCAAGTCTGTGCTTTCACCTTTCTCCTCCTTCCCTGAAGCCCACCTTAGAGCTGTCAAAAACCAAGGCCTTCAAGTAGGAGAGGGGATGAAGGAAAAAGGAGTTAGTTGACCACAATCCTCTTGTCCCACTATAGACATCTGGGATAAAAACTGTGTTGGCCTGCAGGGCGAGAAGCTCTAAATTAGCTAAGAGTTGACAACTTTGGGATTATTGCACTGAGCCCTAGATTTTAATCACAGAAACAAGATTATTTCTGCAGTTGAAAGTTACCAAAGGACTACTTTATACTCTTAAAAAATACAGGAAAAATATGTACCTGCTCTAAATTACATACAAGCAGTGAGGAAGATATGTGTTCATGTATTGTACTAAAATAGTCTGTGGAGGAAAAATAAGGCACCTTCTGCTTATGTTTTGGGGTCAGCTCCTGTCAAAATGGCTCCTTTTAATCAAATATAATATTGAAAGAGTGGTAGATATTGATCAACTCATATTTTTCTATTGCCTAGTGGAAAAAACCTTTAGATGCTTGTTCATCCTTTTCTTTTTTTTGTCTCACACATGGGTGGGCATGTTAGCTTACGTTCATTTCTAGCATCTAGCTGTAACATTCTACAATCATAACAGCTATTTCTCAAGAATATTTAAAGGCACTACATGAAGAGGGTTTGAGTAAGTTGATGTTTTCAGAACTCTGAAGGCTAATTACATGTTCATCAACCTTGTGATATTTTAGTAAACTTATTTTGTTTTTCTAACCTGAAAATGACTGAAATACTTTTAAAGTTTGGGGTATTTACTATTTTTCTTATTTAAACTTAATTTCTCTCTAATGGTCAAGGTCAATGAATATACTACTTTCTGCTACCTGCCTCCCCAACCATAAGTTACCTTTTATATCATGGAAATTAAATAATTTTTATGAGGAAGAATAAATGAAATAAATATTCTGGAGGTCATAAAAAATCATAAATCCTTTTAAAGGATTATTTCAATAGCTTCTCTGCCCTTAAGCTTGGTAGTCTTAAATGTGTTTCAAGATATAAAATCTAGTCATTTAATAAATAAATATTTATGGAAAATCTATGTTAAGCAAGGTCCTGAGCTAGGGACTCAGTAAAGAACTTCTTCAATTGAAGTTATTATCTTTATCATCTGAAGTAATTCCATAGACTTTGTCATCATGTTTTATTCATAGTCTGACAACTCTTGTTCTGACTAACCATTTCTAGGTATTACATATTATGTTCAATCCTAGATTCACTGAACATGGCTATTTATCGCCTGCAGTTAACTACTAGTGGGCTTGTCCTTGTGAATGTGTGTCTTTGTGTATGTGTGTCTTTGTGTATGTGTATATGTATGTACACACACATATAATACATACATGTATACACATGAATTATACTGTCTGTAGCATGGAAAAGAACATAGGGAAAGGTGCTCTGAAATAGGCTTTACTTTACAAGTGGGTGGTTAAAGGAGAATTTGCATTTAGAACATTATTTAGAAGCACAGTGGCAGAGATTCCTGGGATTTGCCTGGGATTACTCTCATCGATGTCTGCTCACCAGCTTTATGAACCAGCACAAGTCATTTCTCTTTTCAGCCTCACTGTTCTCATCTGAAAAATGTGAAATATAACCTGCCTCATTGAGTGTTATGAGTTATTAAAGGAGAGTATATACAAGCACTTAACCTAGTGTCTGGCAAATAGTTTGTGCTCAATAAATGGTACCTTTTCAGTGCTTGCTTGGTGCTCATGATGATGATAGCCTTACATAGGAGTATGAAGCCATTTGCTATGATCATTTTCTTTCCAGAGGAAGAAACTTACACTGAGAAATTTTAGATGATTGTCTGCATTTATGCAGCTAGTAAGTGACAGGATCCTAGCGTTAGCCCCAGCTCTAGCCACCACATCCTTCTAGCTTCCTCATACTCCCTGGTGCACAAGTGCTCACACACACACACACAAGCACAGGTGAGCCTAGACCTTCCATCATCACATCTTAGAACCAGGGAATCCTGAAACTGCAGAGCTGGAAGAAACCATCAATGGTTGTATTGGAAATATGATTCTAAATCCTTCACATTCGTGGAGTTGCAAGAGACTTTAGCATATTTTTTGTGTTTCAGTTCTGAGCCTCCCCACTACATCTGGAAGTGAAAAGACCATACTCTAATGCCACTGTACAGAAGAGAAGAAATAAGGATTCAGAATTTTCTTTGGCTCTTCTTGGTTCTCAACAGACTGACCTGCTGAAGACCACACATCTGGTAAGTGATAAAACTCTGACTCCAACTCAGCCCTTCTAGCTTCAAGTGCAATGCCCTAGGGTGCACATTCTTTTATCATGTGAATTAAATGCCTCCCATTTACTGGCAGCTTCAGAATTTGCTCAACCCTCATTTGGGGTTTTAGGTGCCTCAAGCAATTGAAACTTTGAAACACACTTTTGAGGTATGTATTATCACTCCTTAATTTTCCTGATAAGAAAAAAATAAAGATCTAGAGAATTAAAGTAAATTACTCAATCTTATCAGAAAGAGGTTTAGAAGAAGGCACATGAGCATAGGTCATCACACTAGAAGTTACTTCTCTAATACTCTGCCCAAGGCCTGAAGACACAGAGACCAGAGAGCTGCATCATGGGAGATTTTCATACTTACACCCCACTAAAACCATTGCTGCTTCATGTATGAATTGTTTTGAGACTTAAGTCTATTGTTTAAGGTCAAACAGCACTTGGTAGATTTCTTCTCCTTTCTATTCAGATTGAAGCCACCATTTAATGGGCATAATAACTGAATTTAACTTTCATGAAAAAATGCAATGTACTCATCCCCTGTCACTGAATCCTTTTCTTCATATACTCAAAGAAGATTCAGAGCAGTGGAAATATTTTTTTAAGAATGGTGTTACAAATGCCTAAAGTTTTAGTTTTCTTATTCTCTAGACTTGTGGCCAGTAGCTGAATTTTAAAGAAATAACTTCCCGTAGAACCTCTCCGGACTGTTGTCTTAAAGGGACAAATGGAGAGGAAGACCTTGCTCTTAACATCCACTTACCCTCGAATCTACTGTTCCTGCTGTGACACATGATGGAGCAGAAGGCATGTAAACAACAGTGTATAGGGGTGGGAGTACGAGCGGGGGCACCATTTCTGGAGGGCCATTTGGCAACATAGATCAAACTAAAAATGTGCGGATCCATTAATGCGGCGACTCTGCTATAGAATTAAATTAGAAGGAGAAGTTTGCAAAAGAGTGAGAGAGAGAGAGAGAAACTGAAATGTTGACCAACTGGAAGTAACCTAAGTATTATTCATATAGGAAACTAGTTAAATAAACCCGGGCAAATCAATTCAATAGATTTATAAGGTTTTGTTTTTAAAGAATGATGTAAACCTATATGTAAATGCAGGATGATCTGTTTAAGGATTTTTGATAAGTGGAAACATAGGTTATTAAGGAATGCAATAAAGGTTTCCTAAGCAATGATTAAATGGCTAGTATGGCTTTGATGGGATCAAAACTGTTGTCACCAGTATTTTGTGGCACTTTGTTTTATACACACACTGTGAGAGGGAGTTATAAAAGGCTGTTCATATAACAGTATATAACCTATAAAAGTATGGGTTTATGGGGAACAATTTTTACTTTAATTCTCTTTTCAGGTCGGAATTGTTTGTATTTTAAAATATCTTTCGAACATAATTAGAAAAGACAATTGATAATTAATTGTTTTAATAATTAGAAAAGACAGATTTGTATGGAGAAAAGTTGAAAGAACAGCTCACTGCCACATGGACCTTTCGCCGTGATGGCTCTGTTCTGACAAGGTTGGAAGAGAAGGCAAGGAAGAGAAATGCCACTGATGCTCAAACTTCCCAAGAAGTGAAAAGACAGAGGCCCCTCCAGCTTCTGCTCTGCAGGGGTCATCTTATAGGTACAGAGAGAGGGCCCAGAAAAGGGGATATTCACTGGTACTCACTAGCAGAGAAGTTTTCTGAGACAGAGAAGTTCTCTGATTCCGAGAAGCAGCTGTATTAATTACAACTGATAACGTTCTCAAGAAGAGCCCAGAGAAGGGCTGTGTCAACAGCTGTCTCCAGAGCTCAAAGTCACTTCATTACGCTGAGCGTTGATCAGAGCCGAGGTCGATCATCTGGCCTCTCCTTCTGGACTCGATCCCCGCTGCTGAATATTAGGCACATTACCCGCTGGATGGGGCTGTCACCTCAACTCCAGTGGTTCTCACCTCTGTTGTAAAATCATTTGGAGGAAGATTTTTAGAAGCCATCAAACTTGAGTAAAACACGTCCTTTATCCAGCCATTCTGCTTTGGTTTAAACCTGAGTACAAGCATATTTTAAAGGCTCACTACGTGAGTCTAAACATAGAACCAATATTGAGAACCACTGACTGGCTTTAGAGAAAGAACACCTGCATTCTTGTCTTATCTTCAGTACTTAGTGGTTGGGTAGCTTCGGGCATAATATTTAATCTTTCTGAGTTATCACTTGAAAAACAAAATGGAGATAAAACTATCCATTTTACCAAACTTATGCAGTTGATGTGAGCATTACATGAGATAATGTGTATAAAAGTACTTTGGAAACTGCTAGGTAAATAATAATATTTCATAAGTTTACTAAGCTTCTGCCCCCCCCCCAACTAAAATATGTCACTTTATTCAAGGTCAAGATACTAAAGCATTTTTTCTCAGTCTGTGGAATGTAAACTGTCTGCATCAAAATCACCTGGGGCACTTGTGAAACATATAGTATAAAACTGAAATAGAATGTCTGGAAATGGGGTCCAAATCTGCATTTTAAATAGGAAGTCCAGTGTGTTGTTGTTAAGTAGGAGTGAGAACCAGTGCTAAGTTCTTGCACACAAGAGCAGCAAACTATGGTAATTCTCTGACAAAGGGCAAAGATTGGAAGCCCTTCAAATGTAGCAGCCTTACCAGTATTTGTTTAGTATTAATAACGAAAGCAGATCAGAAGAAACAAAATCTTCCTCTCAGCCTTTGGCCATGTTAGAATGGATTCTCTCAGTGCCCTGCTGACTTTCCGGGCTGTGTCTCGTGAAAAGGATTTATGCCATGACTGTGACTTAACACTGTAAAGAGTAGCTTGCCATTGCTGAAACATGACACGAGTTCAATGCACAGTGTTTGCTGCCTTTACCTCACTCCCCCGTTACACTGAGGGTGCACCTGGCAGGCCTTTGCGAGTGGGTGGCTCCGCCCACTCTGCTTTCAGAGGTCTCTAACTTCATGGACTAACTCGTCACCTTGTCCAGCAATAACGTTTTCTCACGTCTAGTCTTATTGTCTCTTCTACTTAAGAGAAACATCTGCACTTGAGATCTTCCTTGGGAAACAGATAATTCTTAAGTGTTGTATCCTGCCTCCAGAAGCACAAACCATCCTCCAAGGCAGAGGAAGAGCTTAAAATTTTTGTTTCTAGCAGGTCTGATTCCTACTTCCCTAGTACTTGGAGCAATGGTCTAGAAGACAATAAGCTTCAGGGGCACAAGGGAGCACACACTTGTAGAAAAGCATGTCAAGTGTGCCACGCTGTAGAAGCAAAGAGCACCAGGATGGGTAGCTGATGATTTGATATCATGTCCTTGCACCTGTCATTCATGGACTAAGTCACTTCACCTCTCTGAGCTTCAGTTTATAAATCTACAAAATAGAGACAGCACATTTTTCAAGCTTTGCTCAGGAAACAAAAGATTGGGTGAGATGACAATGAGAAAATGGTAAGATAATACTTGGAAAAACACTAACTCTTATACAAAGTTCTATAATTTACACGATTTCAGACAACGGTGTGATAACTGGTCATCCCTCAAATAATCAATATTCTCCTCCCAAAACAGCACCCTCTGCAAGGGCTCAATAATCCCTGAAATTTTTTTACACAAAATAAAAATCCCATTCTGCGATGAGCTGAAGTCACATTTTTGAGAGCAAATGACTTGCAGAGCCTCCAGTCTCAAGGAGATATAATGTCACAAAACACTAGCAGCAGATGTGTTCCCCAGCCCCTCCAGGGGAACACAGAGATGCCTGGGGTCCTAACACAGAGCTGATGAAGGAGGCAGGGAGGAGGTCAGAGAGGTAGGGAGGGTCAAGACTCCTGAGTAAAAGCATTCCAAGGATGTTCTTTCATACAAATCAGTTTAAAAATCAAGAATAACCTTCCCTTTCATAACCTCTCTCACTTGGGAGGAACCTGACTATGACACAGGAACCTGAGCAAGCCTCGTATGGGACAGATAGGACATCGAGTGTAGCAGAGCGGATTAGAGGCAGGTCAGCCCTTTCACAAGGATAAGCTATTTTCTCGATAAAAGTATGCTGCCTGACAGACAGGGGCAGGAAACACTAATTCACAGGCTTTTAGTGTCTGACAGACACTTCACATTCAATAACTTGCTCTTTGCTTGCAACAGCCATTAAACCAGTCACAGGAGGCCTGGGTCTCCAACGAGGGCAAGATGCCCTTGGTCCGGGTTGAGGGGAAGAAGAGAAGAGGCAGGATGGAGAGATATTGAGATCTACTCTTATAACAATAAAAATGGAATTAAAAATAGTCCCCAACCACTGCTGCTTAATCCTGAAAATGCCCTACCCGTTCTGGGTTTCCACATTATAGGCTCACAGATGGCTGAAGACAGAAAACCCCAAAAAGAGAACCTAGTTTACTCCCCTCCTTTACAAAGTTTTAGAGGATAAGTGGCCTTTTCTTAGATACTAATATGTTTACATATCAATAAATTAGTTGTCGATATATTCAGTGGCGTGTTCAGAGTGGAAATGATGATATAGGAATATTTTTTGAAATATATCATTTAGCAGATCTGAAATTTCCACAAAGTAATTAATTTCTTATGCTATATTTTGAATGTACCTTGTGATTTTTAAGTACAAAAAAGTGAAGTGGTTTACTTAGCTCTTTCAATTAGAGGCAAAATAAATGCATATATAGTTGTAATAATACTAGCATTATGCTAGTATGTTACAATACAAGCACTGTACTAAGGGCCTCATGTGGATTATCTCATTTAGCCCTCATAAGAGCTACATAAAACTAGGTGATTTCTCTTTCTATTTTGCAGAAAATGAAACCAAGGTTTAGTAATGTTGATGCACTTGTTTATGACCCTACAGTTAATGGGAGACAGAGCTGGTATCCAAACTCAACAAAAGGCTTTCGGTAATCCTGTAGATGTTTTTAAGACTCTAAAAAATGCAGCCATGTGCCATCACTGTGAACATACAACTCAGGGGCCAAAGTGTCAGGTACATTATAGGCTTTGCCATGTACTAGCTATGAAACTTTGGGCAAGTTATCTAAGCTCTTTCCTTAGTTTCCTCATTGGTAAAATGGAGCTATTATTGGCACCTGTGTCTGAGGGTTGTTCTAAGAAAAGAATAAGCATGGATAGAATGTGGAACAGTATCTGTTACATAGTTTAGGTTTTATGCATGTATGCTGGTATTACTACTAAATGGAAAATCGGAAATTTTGAAAAGCGAAATGTAATCTAGAATCTGGGCCTATTCCTTATGATTCAATAAATACATGTGAACCTACCAGGCATTGTGGTGCCTACTGAGGCAAATGATAATAAAAAAGTCTAACATGGCTCCAGATAACAAAAATATAAGTCCAATGATAAATAAATGAAGCCTACCCAGCTGTCCAAAAACATTATAATAATTTCATAGCTATTTTGCAGATGAGGAAACTGAGGCCTAAGAGATATACTTGCCAAAGTTTATAGAAATAATGAGGGGCTGAATCAGAATTAAAATCTTTGTCCTTATTTTTCTGATTCTAAAAGTCTGTGTTCTCATCTGCTCTGTTATCCTGCATCATAAATGTGTTTTCAGTTAGGACACACAGAAAAGAGAAAAGAGGAGAGGAGA